>JAKSZT010033445.1:32500-50761 GCA_026826555.1 Tolypeutes matacus
CAGGACAGGATTGATTTTCCAAGTTAGACTGCTGCTCGACCTTTCGAACGAACTGATCATGATGTATTGGAGTATTTACATGATAAGCTCGTTCGCCCCTACTTAGTCTTACCTAGGAAGTGGAAAATACATTCCCTTGTTGTTTACTACCTGATTATTGGATGCCTATTCTGATACGGAGGGACCGGTACCCGCTCCTTTTCACAAATCATTCCTTTTATGGTTGAGGATTTGGTAAACCTAGAAACAGGAGAGGGTGAATCTCTTGAGTATCGTTTAGCGAAGCTTGGACTTCATTGTCCAATTTTTTTTTATAGGAAATAGTGTGTATAGTCGAGACAGCAGATATGACTCAAGAACAGGTACCCTGCTACTTATGAATATTCAACTAAATCTGCACATCCAACATCTAGCTTTCCAGTAGATGATATGAGAATGTCTGTGAGTAGCCAACATCTGTATCAGTAGCTGAGTCAATCGAAAGAAGGGCTTCTGAATTAGCTGAGGAAACTGCCCAGCAATTCCTCTACATCAAGAGCGGGCTCTGCCGTAAGGAATTTGATGTCAACACTTAGATAGAGATCTTGCTGTAAACACAAGAAGTACACGATAACTTTTGAGTTGGGGTACCAAAAAAAAAGAGTTAACTTAGGTTGACGGTGGAACCCCTCTTTTTAGGGAAAGAATGGGGTGGAAGACAGATAAAAGAGTTTTAGGGTTTGCCATAGCATTATTCGTCTTCGAAGCTGTCTTATTCTAGCCATAGCATTAATCGAGGGCTTTCCGTCCGCACAGTAAAGCGTGTGCATTTAGAAAGGTTGACTTCTGTAGGCCCTGTTCGGCTATGTATGTCCAAGCACACAAGCAACGAAGTCGGGTGGTGGTCTGGTAAGGTTTCCTCCGAAGAACCGAAAGCAAAGCGCTATGCCGGGATCGGGTAAAAAGCAAAAGTATAGCGCGCAGAGCAGAGCATTCTTGGCTTGATTAGGACAAGCGTAGCAGGTGCGTAGCAGCCTTGTGGCACTGCCCTTTCAGGTATATCCCATACATCGATCAAGTAAGCTTTCACTTCAACGGAGATAGAAAGTCGTTTATCAATTCCCAGCGTGACACACTAGATACAGCTGCAGAGACATGAATCAAATCTGTTGTCTCCCGAGGCCGGGTAACCTTAGGCTTTTCCTGGACTTTCACACCTCGGCGGATAGGCTTCATTACATTAATCTCAGCTCTAAGCCTAATAAACTTCTTCCCTTCATCTTCATGTACACGAATTTCAATTGCATACCATGATTGAAAAGAATTGGCAATCTGAACTCCCACGTCTTTTGTGCAGCATTCCCGAGGAAGACCCACCACCTTACCAGTATGATCCCTATGATCTCGTCGAGCAGTATGGATTACCGGCACAAGAAGCCAGGCCTGTTGCACCCCCTGCAGATCCCACTTTGGCTCAGAAAGTCGAGAAGATGGAAGGTGTGCTGCGTGAATAAAGATGAGGATTTTCTAGACATCACTGGGCCCGCATACACTCAATCTACCTTGCCCATGAAATCTGCGATGCCTAAGATGGACCAGTTTAATGGAACCAGCTGTCCAAGGTCCCATTTAAGGATGTATGTGAGACTCATGGCTCCATGGAAGTTGTCAGCAGATAGTTTGGCCCAATGCTTCCCATCAACCCTCACTGGTGCCGCGCAAGGGTGGTATAGTACCCTTGAACCCGACAGGATCAGCACTTGGGAGAAGATCTGTGCATAATTCATCAAGCAGTATCAATATAATACGGAGTTTGATGTGACTCGGAGAGAATGTTCGCCTACTAAGCAAGAACCAAAGGAGACACTCTCTGCTTTCGTGACCCGCTGGAGGAATGAAATGAATAAAGCTGCGCAGATGATAAACAGTACGGGGCTCACTAAACTATCGAGAAATGGCTTTCGGCCTAGGATCTCTTGAAAGTGCTTTCCTTTGTTTTCTAACATGATCAACAAGATCTTCGTTGGGGCGGGATGGGTTGGAGGATGGATTTGAACAAAACCCTAATTTCTCCGATTCCCAGAAAGGGCTAACCAAGAGTCCGTTTATCAATTAAGACCTATATCCCTTTGTAATGTCCTCTACAATACAATATTTTTTACACAGAAAAAAGAAAGAGGATTGACCCCTCCTTCCTAGCATTGTAGGTCCCCTGAAGGCTAGTTTTGTGCCCAAAAGACAAACCAGTGACAATTTCTTCATAGCCCAAGAAATTCTTCATTCAATTAGGAAATCCAAAGCTGGATTTCTTTATGGCCGTAAACATGACCTTGAGAAGACTTATGATTGGGTCCATTGGGAGTATCTTGAGCAAAGTCTCCTTTTTATTCCCCTCTCAATTCACTAAGTCTGTTATGAACTGTCTCAGAACCACTAGTCTCTCTGTGCTTTGGTTAAGTAACTCCTTTCTTTAAACCGGAAAGGGGACTTAAACAGGGGGACCCTCTTTCCCCCTATCTCTTTGTGATCTAGCTTATCCTTGATAATTCAAGATGCTGCTGAAAGAAAGACAGTATATGTCACTGGTCCTGACTTTTCAACATAGGCCAAAACTCACTCTTAGGGCAGAGACTCAGGAACTGCTAGATAATAAAAGTCCACATAAGTTTACGATATTGAGTCTTTTTAAGACGACACAGATGAAGCAGATGAGGGGTTTTCTTTTAGAAGGTTGGTCCGGGAAAGGAAATAATAGATCATTCTCAAGCTGATGCTGCTATTTCCGAAAAAAGTCAATACGACCGTGCTCGAAGAGTGATGAGTGCCTTGAAGGGCGTAATTCGAAAGACGATCAGGTTAAGAAGTTTCGTACTCAATCGTAGAAGCGTGAAATGCACCTGATCAGGCAATAGGTATGCCTATACATGGAAGGTTAGCATACATCGTATATCTGGTTTAGTTCAGAGGACCACTCGTTACGCTTCTGTCGCTGCGTTGAGAGACACTTACTCATCGTGTGAAGGACAAGACACCAACAAAAAAAGAGACCGGCTGAGAGCCTACTCTAATGCCTGATTATTATGCCATGGGGTTCTTCTTTCCGATACTTGTCACTCTTAAGCTGCTTTCCACTCCTAAGTTTATAATCTAGCTTTCTGCTGAGTTGATGTGAAGTGATCAGTGATCAGACCTGGACGACTAAAGAAAGCCGGTTTCCGGTTTAATAGAGCACTAACAAGGCAGAATTGACCGATTTATGGGAAAACATCTAGTTTCTCTTTGCCCAGGGAGCAACAAGACAGGTCACGGGTCAAGCACTCTAAGGTTCAATTTATGATTCCATGTCCTCGGCCTCGGCATTCCCGTATACACCCAGAAAAACAGAAATTGATGGACATCATAAGCATTTTTTGAAGTTTACACCAAAACATAACCCACGGGGTCGCCCGATAAGGCATAGGAGGAAGTTTCATCGAGGTTAATTTGCACTGTTTAAGTAGGGGGACCCTATGCGTTTCTAACAGAAGATAGCATTGCTCCGGAACAAGGCTTTTCAAGCTGAAGAAAGTAGATTCAAAATACGAATATAAAGAAGCGCCGCTTTAACGCACTGCGCTAGAGGCAAGGGTCGCGCAAAAGAAATTTTTGAGGTTGAGAGATTTTTTAGATAAAAGATAATAATGCCCAGTCCCATTAGCTATACAGTTTATGATCCTAAAGAAAAAGTGAAAGTTAGTGCTGAGCATATATAGGTATGCGAGCCAAAGAGAAAGAGGAAATACCTCGGTCCTGAGGGGACATAGACAAACTTAGGCGTCATATGAAGGATTCGCCGAAAAAAGAACTACAGAGACAAGGGTGGACGTAGTTCACAGAGGCTTTCGACCCCGTTGTTCAGACGTCGACGAACCAGGAGATCCTGTCTCTCACGAGGAGCCGTACAAAAATCTACCGTTTCAGACGTACCCAAACCCAAGGCAAGGGCTTGCCCGAAGGAGCCGCTTCTTGTACTTTTACTGTAGCTGAGCACTCAACAAGGGAAGGGGGATAGCACCGAGCAACTGGCAAAGTTAGTTAGTTGTTCCATTTCAGGTCCCAGGCCAGGGTAGGATACATACAAAGAAGTGGAGCTCTTTTATCCTTATCCTAGAAAAGGAATAAAAATTGTAGCTGTGTGTGAAATAATTATTCGACAACCCCATCCGGTTTTCCTAAAGCGAGGCTTAATCTGCAGAACGGCAGGTCATACTAATGAGAAAAGCCATCCTTAGCCCCGATCTTTTACTCTAAACTACGTCGAACCCCCACTATCCCAGGGAAAGAGTGCGTGAGTCGGGAATGCTTCTTCTACCTTAAGCTAATATTTAGTATAGTGCACACTACAATTATAAATATAATAGGAAGCAAGGAATTTATTACTTACTTGATAGAGTAAGGCAAGCATAAACTTCTTATTTTGCCTAATCCCTTTGAGAAGAGGGTTGCTTAAAGCATCCTCCTAATAGGGCATAGAGCAGAGACTACCATTACAACGGAATACACCAGCTACAAGATACACATGTTGGGCTTTCTGCCAGGCATACTACACTATAAGAAATCTATACATATATTAAATGATTGCAGCGATTGCCTAGGAAAGAGCTTATTAAATACTCGGAATCAAAGATAACGAAGAAAGGAGCACTCATTCACTAATTACACTAACGGAAGGAGGTTACTTCTCAAACGGGGAAAAATAATTTATAAAAGACGAGAATCTTTCTCTTTCCTAGGGTGCTTTGGTGCCACCGCAACAACTATATTAACATAAAACACAAAGCATTACACTTCTCGCACTACCGAGACTAAGACTTGATTTCTACGGGCTCCAAGAACAGAACGCGAAGAAGTTGAAGTGATCAGACCTGGTTTCAGGAAGGATTGATCCTAGATGGCCAAGTATAGTACTACGAAAGAGATTTTCTCACCTGGAAAGAGGGGGTCACCCCAATTGTTGCTACGATAATGTAAATAGAAGAAGTTTTTAGGGATTACAACCTAGTATTTTTCTTTGAAAAAGCTAGGTACGAGATTGAAAGATTTTATGAACAAAGTCAACGAGCGAGGGATGATGGAATATGGAATTATTGACTCGAAATGGATTCAGCTCGAAGGCTGACGTAGAAGAGAAGAGTTTCGTCATTCAAATGAGCTATTCCTATTCTAGGAAATTAATTTATTGGAAAACTTTTTTCAAGGAGTTAAGCTACGATAGACCCAATTCATGTTCCTCAATGAAGGGGGGATGAGATATTTTGGCGGGTTCTTGGGGTCCTTGGCTAAGATGGAATCTTCACCTTTGCTTTCAAGCTATCAAAGGCGGTAAATAGGGAGAACTCTAAGTGGCTCACTTTTGAAGTGGGGAAATAAAGTGCGATAGATGGCATTTATAGTGAACCCAGGCTAGCCAAGACTAGCTCATTCACTTGGTTGGAGCAGCGGTAGGGCAAGCCCAGTCTCAGTCCCGCCTATGGTCTACTCAAAGGTTGAAGAGAAAGATAATGGGTCAGATGGCTGATATCCGACCCGACTATATCCGTCCCGTAAAGATAGAGAAGAAAGGTTAATAAAGAGTTCTCGCCCTGAATAAAGAATCTAAATAGAAGGAACCGGGGTGAACTAAGGAGCTTGGGTTACAAGGTATAAGTCTAACTAAGCTTCGTAGGGAAGTAAAGGTTAGACGGCTGAGTTTATAACTACTAAGCAAGCTTTCCTTTATTGTAGGGTTTTCCTCCAGACCAGAGTTTCACTTACCTAACTTGAAAGAGACTACTCACGACTCTATCTAAAGAGACGCGCTACGACGCTGGATACTCATAAAAGTCAATTGATCCCGCGGGGACGGAAATTAAAATCGGGCAGGAGTCGCTCAATCAAAGACAGTTCAATTCGATCTTAGCCGATCTAAGGTTGACCGTCTCTCCGGCCCCGTTTCGGTGCACTATTGGAGAGCTCACTGGACCCACCGCTTTCTCAATCGAAAATGGAAACTGTCAAGATTAGCGTACTGAACGATTTCGATTCTTATCTATGTTCTTTCAGGATTGATTTTCGTTGATCGGATCGAGCACAGTCAATTCATTCTCTTTGGCTGAAGTCCAAGACAGCTGACCGAGTCGAAACCTACTGCTCAAGTCTGGCGAATGCCGTTCATGAGCTGGTAAAGTAGAGATCAATCAACTGGGCCGGCTTTCCTGACTGACTGAACACCAACCCAATCTCAATAAAGATGGGGGCGCCTGTGAACTCGGATAGCCTTGTGGCATACCTTCCTAGGCTAACAGCTTTCTTCTCTTAAGTGATATTTCTAGTTTGTGAGGTGGATCACTTCTAAAAGCTGCCTTTTTCTTATATACGATACCACCAGACTCTATGTAACTTCCACTTCTGAAGCTTTCGAAAAAAGTAAGTTATGTATGCATGCGGATTTAATTCCTCTCCCTATCGGGTAGATGGTTTGAAGCTCGACTCGGCTGCTATTTCATCCGCTGCAATTGATTCATTTCACCGATGCAAGTGAAGTGAAATTCTCCGCTCCGCTGTTGCCGATGTTATCGTATCTGCGCTGGGTGATTTAGAAAAGGGCTTCCGTCCTGGTAGGTGCTTTGCTTCGTCAGTCTGTCTTTCCCAGAGTGATCGAGATGAGGAGCCGGATTCAATGATTTGTGAGTGAAAGAATCTGGGAATCGACTTATTAATAGAACCCGGAAAAATATTAGGCAACATAGCCTAATTACCCAACGAGGGGACTACCCGGCTAAAGAGCATTTCTATCTCACGAATTGGATTGGAACGAATATCGGCGCTACTTTACTTTTAGTAGATCGTGATTATGGAGAGGGACGCTCCTATCCTAGTGTTTTATAGCGTTGATCTCTAGACGGGCATGCACAGAAAGATGAAACTTATAACATCATGTCCATCCTCCTAAACTTATCCCAGCTTTCAA
The DNA here is from genome assembly GCA_026826555.1 of Tolypeutes matacus. Taxonomy (NCBI): domain Eukaryota; kingdom Metazoa; phylum Chordata; class Mammalia; order Cingulata; family Chlamyphoridae; genus Tolypeutes; species Tolypeutes matacus. The sequence goes on from JAKSZT010033445.1 coordinate 39,468, forward strand.
CGCCTTCGAAAAGACCGGGAAAAAGAGACTTTTCTTCATGTAGATGGATAGAATTAGAATCGGCTGTGAACGAATCGTATCTTGGATGACCCTTAGGCGAGCGAAACTGGGGTTCGAAGATCAAAAGAAAAGGATTGGCTGGGGTCGACCCATACTCTTCTATAAGTGGGTGAGCCCTCCCTTTCAGTTTCAATGAAGGACGGTCAACCTTCCTGCCTACCTCTTTTCTAGTTTTATAGGCATTAACGCTTGACTATTCTCCCCGATCTCTGGGCTTATGCTGGACTATCTATGATCTCTTATCCCTAGGCTGATGATAGAAGAAGGCCGGGAGACAGAGGACTCAGCTGCATAAAAGACCACATTTTCTGACTCAGCCGACACAATTCAATGAAGCAGTAGCGCTTGATTAAGCGATGGCAGAATCTTCTTCCTTCTATTCTACTAGAGGTTCCCCCTTTTCTTTGAATTCTATTGATTGATCAAACCATGACACTAGACGCTTAGATAAGGTGTTCTGGAGAAAGATCTATCTGACTGACAGGTATTCACTTTCGAGTGTTGTAAGGTTATCCTTTGTGACCTCGGTCCGAGAACATCCCATCCTCCGACGAAGCAACATCGTTGGGTTAGTGTTCAGTTGCCCCTTTACTTGATATGATATTAATCCCTGCCTCCAAGAGCGTAAGAAAGGGGACGCGATAATCAAAGCACCTACCTTCAACTAACCTTCGTGTCACACACCCGTGGGTCACTTCACGGACTTTCCAGAGGGATGTTGAAGGATAGTTAGAGCAATATAGGTGTTTGAGATTCTTTTAGTTGTTCTTTTTCATACCGTCGTGAGAGCTATCTCGGGTGGACGAAATAGCCAGCTTCGAAAGAAGCCCACGGAGCGGTATGTTCAATTTGTTTTGAAGCTCTGATCTCGCACGTAGATGGAAAGAAGAAATGGCGGGACGGAAAGTCAAGCGGGAAGGGCAGGAAAGTTTAGGGGGAGAAGGAACTCCAGGTCCAGGAGGGCATTGCTTCCCTGGCTTGCTTGCCTGGAATGGAAGACTGAAGCGCTAATGCACTGATACCAAGCCTTTAGAAAGATTCATTGACCGGATTGCTTTCGTCGCTTTCCGGCTTGGAGTAAGGAACTGCTTTCAATAGAGGGTCCAGTACTTGAATCCTAGGAGTAGGATAAGGAGCGCTAACTAGAAAGATCATAAGAGAAGACAGTATGAATCTCACTCGAGAAATTCCCATTGAATAAGCCAATGACGATCGAAGGCTGGATGTAATTCAGTTGGGATCGTAGGAGTTCTTGGTCTTATCCCCGTATCCGTTGTTAGACTATCAGATGTTGTCAGTGTTAAATAACCCGATGTGAATGGTTTTGTTGAAATATCCGTTGCTGCTTGAGAAGGAGCTGATGGACATGAAAAAGGAATTTTGAGTTGTCTATCTTTCGATGAAAGCAAGCTTATGCTAGGAAGAAGGAGGTACAAGCGCAAGAGCACTATTCTTCGCATCTATTCCTCAAAGAGAATGTTCAAAGCCGATTTTGGGAATCTATCTAATAAATGTGCACAGACGATTCCTTGCCAATGGGGCACGAAGGGTATTCTGCTCGGAAGCGATCAAGCCCACGTAGCGGTTCAAGCAGTTACGGTAGTCCATCGATCGGCGGTCCTTTCTTTTCAAAAAGCAGAAATTTTCGTATATAAGAGACATGTTTTCTCGTTATTCGTGAGGGGTCGCGGAAGAATTGGGTTCGACTCTCATAGCCCCGGTGTGACGAAAAAGACTGATTCAACGAGATATGCCTTGCCTGCATTAAGATTTAAAACTTGTCGTCTACTTTCAGGAAATGTTTGGAACAGAGAACTTACAATAATACAACGCCGCATTCTCCGAAGATTGAGGAACAAGAAGAGATCTATTAAGAGAAAGATTTATCCGAGAAAAAATCTTAACAGTTACATCCAATCACAAACTACACGAAAGTTGCCCCTTTTTCATGGGGATTTACCCATCACAGAGATGCACAGAGGAAAAGAACGAACTTCATATATCCCTTTTCCACTCAATCCAGAAACAAGATCGGACGTTATTCCGGTTCGTCTCCATTTTCGTGAAACTATTCCTCAAGCAAGGCAGCCGATAAGTCATCGAAGGGTTTGTGTGAATAATGGAATAGTAAGCATTACTCATTTTAAAGTATCCCACGGTGATATAATATCTTTTCAAGAAAATGATGTGAGAACCCGCGGTGAAGAAATAAGGAGATCCTTCTATATCGAAATATCAGTTGAAAAAATCATAGGCAAATTCCTGGATCACCCGGTAAGAATGTGGAGAAGAACCAAAACAGAATGGTTCCGTCTACTCAAAACGTTGAGGGGATGCCGCCTACTACTAAAATCCCGGTTTTTGCAACAGTTGCGTTCTTCTATGCAAGAAGAAGACTTAGAAAGAACAAAGAAGTTTGGATCCGAAAAAGTATGCTTAGGCAGTTTCTTCGCTGAGCACAACAGAATGAAGAGGAATTTGTATCATTTCAAATCCCTATTCTTATCGAAGAGAAGGAACGAGAAAAACCGAAATCTTCCTACTCGAACAAGAAGTCCTATAGTTTACAACTCTTCTTTATATAGTAATTCGACCTATTGTTCCGCATCCCCCCATCAGTTTACTATGAAGAGAAAAATCAAAAGGATCGAACTACCTACTCATTATTCGGAGGTGAATCATAGAACACCAAAAGCTGTGGTATCTTATGGACCTAACATAGGTCACATTCCTCACGACATAAGATTGAAAGATCCAAACCTTCCTCTTCGGAGCGGAAACGGACGTGGCCAAAACATATAAAGATCGGCGTAGTCGCTCATAGGGACATATCTATCCGGATAGAGGATAGTCTAGATCGATTCATAGATAGATCTCTCTCCATATAGATAGGTATCCCCGTGGATAGAGATAAAGATAGGGATCCATCTAGATCTTGATTCACTATTTCCATTTTTTTTCTTGATTCTGATTGATTGCCCTTTTTTTTTACGACAAGTTTTAAATCTTAATGCAGGCAAGGAATTTATTACTTAAAATATAGAGTAAGGAATGTTCTTCAAGTTTTTCAATTATTTGGGTCGGAGCGTAGACGAGCGAGCAGAGCCCAGGAAACAGGGAAGCCCATCATAGAGCAGTCGACTAGAAGTAGAAGACTGCTGGCCTGAGAGAAGGCGGCCTCTCTCGAGAAACATGGCCCAATTTCTCTTCTTTCTTTTTGATTTCGGGTTTCTTTATTTTTTCAGGGGCCCAGAACGCTAAAAGGTGGGGGAGAAGGAAGGCGAACCTCTGATCGACCTGGACACATAAAAAATTCTCGGCGTCGAGAGAGATTTGAGATTCTGTAAGTAACTCAGTGAGTGCTTTCGTTGAAGGGCTTGGCTTGGAAGAAGAAAATGAAATACGAACAACCGCGCTGGTCGTAATAGATCGACTTTCATGCTAGTTCTTGCTCCAGCATGAAAGTTCCATTTCAGGGAAGGACGACGTACCATGATACTTTCTGTTTTGTCAAGCCCTGCTTTGGTCTCTGGTTTGATGGTTGTACGTGCTAAAAATCCGGTACATTCTGTTTCGTTTCCCATCCTAGTCTTTCGCAACACTTCAGGTTTACTTCTTTTGTTAGGTCTCGACTTTTTCGCTATGATCTTCCCAGTAGTTCATATAGGAGCGATAGCCGTTTCATTCCTATTCGTTGTTATGATGTTCCATATTCAAATAGCGGAGATTCACGAAGAAGTATTGCGCTATTTACCAGTGAGTGGTATTATTGGACTGATCTTTTGGTGGGAAATTTTCTTCATTTTAGATAATGAAAGCATTCCATTACTACCAACCCAAAGAAATACGACCTCTCTGAGATATACGGTTTATGCCAGAAAGGTACGAAGTTGGACTAATTTGGAAACATTGGGCAATTTACTTTATACCTACTATTTCGTCTGGTTTTTGGTTCCTAGTCTTATTTTATTAGTAGCCATGATTGGGGCTATAGTACTGACTATGCATAGGACTACGAAGGTGAAAAGACAGGATGTATTCCGACGAAATGCTATTGATTCTAGGAGGACTATAATGAGGAGGACGACAGACCCACTCACGATCTACTAAAGGGCAAGTAGCTTGATATTGGTTCAAATCCAATTCGTGAGATATGGCGACAGGTGTACAAGGGTTCGTTCATTAGTCAGTTTGAAAAAGAGGAATTTAGAGAAGCCATTCAAGAAAGCAAAGTTTCATTAAGGTAGGATATTATCCCGAGGATCACTGAACTCCCTTAAAAGAGCGGGTAAGATTACACTCTTCTCCGCATGCTCAGTCTTCATATCTATTATCTCAACCACTTATTCTGTGACATTCATAGAGTGAATTTCACTCAAATAAGTGGCTTTTCCTCTCTATTCTATTTCCCACAGCTTCATGCTAAAGCTTCGAGTTCGAGCCCAAAGCGGAATGCCTTCACGCGATGCAAACAGCGGATCTGGAACAGCGCATTAGGCGCATGCCATGTCTCTTCTTCCCTTCCGCTTGAACTCCTAAATCAAGGAATTTCTTACTTACTTGATAGAGTAAGGAAGTAGTGCTTTCTTCTTATAGTTTCATAGTCCTTACTTTACTGAAAGCTTAGTAAGGAAGCTTCTAAGCTTAAGCTGAAGTTATTGCGCAACACCTATTGATATATAAGTATGAGTTAGTGTTCAAGACTAATAAGGCTTGTCAGTTAGACTTTCTCTGAGCCCGCAAGAAGCTGTCCAGACTTAGGCTTAACGGTACTCCGTCCAAAGAGTAGAAGGAGTAGGCATCGCCCTAGTTAGTCGTTCAGAGTGAAGCTGAGGAGGTTCTTGGACGAGTTAATCATTTATATAAAAGGAATTTTTTACTTTCTTGATAGAGTAAGGAAGGGAAAAATGCTTCGAAGATGAATCTGTTCCCCGGAGCTGGAACAACTTGTTCTTCCTGACCCGATTCAACGCCAAAGAATTCCCTGTCGCTACTATTACTATTACTATATAGTATTCATCTCTCCTGAAGAAAGCCCTTAGCGGCCTTGATCTCTAAGATATTTCAACAAATTCTGTATGGATCCTCAATCACCAATCCTTGCATGAATATGGGTTGTGCTCGAGAGGCTATGAATCGACCTTAGCGGCCTGCCAATCGAATGAATCGTAACACTCGTAATGATCGACTTTACGAAGATTCCATTGGATTCCGGAAGCTCGTAGCATTGGTCCGGCCCCATTCGCAAACTGAAGAAGCTGGGATAAAAACCTGACCTGCCTCCGATTACTGAAAGTGAATTCATTTTCTATTATCCTAAGCCGGCCTATCATTCATTGGTTAGGTTTAGGGAAAAAAGCTAGCTGGAAGTCATCTCTTCTTCCCAGTGAAAGCTAAAGGCCCTGGTATAGCAGGAGTGTGGTGCGTGCTCTCTCCATTCTGTAGATGCGCTCCTGGGAGGGGAAGCCGGAATTTTTGATGTAGATCGATCAATCCCGCCCTGTTCAACGCCCCGAGCCGAGCGAGATTGGGGATAGCCTTAATGACTGTTCGTAATGGGCCCTACCATTTGACGTACGTATGGCATGTAGTTTTTGTTTTTGTACCTTTGCCGTCAATGATCCCTAAAGGTCGACTGTCTCCGCCCCTCTCCCACCTTTTCTATCTATCATTAGAAGTAGGGCGGCCGTCGATCGATGAATTGAGAAAGATAGGACCGGGGATTCCATTTCAATAGAGAAAGCTATCGATGGTCACATTGGGACGGGAACAAATGGGAAGTGTGCCCCCGGTTCTATTCCTGTTCGGATGAGACGGCAGTGAGCAATCGATAGAGAGCAAGGGATGCTAGCGCTCTGATCCTAGTATTCCTCGCTTCAGTAGGTTCAGGAAGCTTTGGCATCGGGACGCATTACGATAGCTAGGCCGGGTGGGATTATCTATCGGATGGTTATTCATCAAGCTTAACGCCCTCAGTAGCTGGGCCCGGAAGGCGGTAACCGGCTTCGGTGAAAACTCTTCCAACAATCAATCGCGAGGGATTTGAATGAAGTGGAACCGATTTCGAATCAATCGGTCAAATCACTCGACTGCGGAAATGAATCTATTGAAAGAGGCCCATTAGCCCGAACCTTTCGTCGGCCAAAACAAACTCCTATTCTTGGCTCCGGCGGTTTCTTCTATTCAAATTCAAAAAAGTCAGTATGCGGTCCCGTAACCTATCGGTCAAGCTACTTTGTTCCTCTTCCTTTGTCGAGTCACTCCGTCCCAAAATCCCCTCCGAGACTTCTGCTTGACTGCCTGCTGAAAGGCCTTTATGTCTTGCAGTTGGCTACCTTCCACTTGGCCTCTTCTGCTCTTATATCTCGGATATCTCCAGCCCGGTGATGAATCTTCTTCCACTCTCAAACCTCTAAGGAGTTGTAGAGCAATGTCTTTATTGGCGATTGCGCGACCTTCGATTGAAGCGACTTCTGCGGATTGCGACTGCACCTGGTGTTGGATCAAGGCTCTCAGTCGCTCAAGACGTCGATGCGCAGGTGTGAGACGCGCATGCGGGTCTCAACGGTTGACGTGAGTGTGAAAGCGCCTTAACGAGCGAGATTTGAGGGTCTCGTTTAGAGACCTCTTTTTTCGTGCGAAGACTGGATTGAGTGCGCTACTTTTTTAGTTTATACGCAAAACGAATCAGGATGCTATTCCGATGTATCAGTTGTGTGGTTTTATTAGTCCCCCCCTATAGTTATGGGGCTATGGGCTGAGCGGTGAACAGCAAATGGATCAAGAACCTTTCACAAAGCATTCCGTTTTGCCGAGTTCACTTGCCTTTTGCAATTCCACAAATTTCGTGTAGTAATTCGGGTGATCTACCGCACCCGAAATGGCTTTCTCATATCGGGGCGTTCCGGTGACGTTCGATCGCGGTACCCCGCTGCATAAAGCACTACAATTGGTTTTTCAATGGCAAGTGCCGGTCGTCGAGTGGCTGAACCAACCCCTACGGCGGATCCACGTACTGATGAATGCCAGCCATCCTTTATCGGGTAGCCTTTACTATTCTAGAACCCTTGCTGATTCGATAGCCTGAGAAAGATCGACCACGATTTTGATTTCTGACTGCCTATGCCTCAAGACTCTGCCACTGGGACTCGGTCGGAAGAATCTACTGCGGCCATCTCTACCCACCTTTATGAATTCTAACCTCAACCAGACATGACAAGGCTGAATTTATTAGAACCTGTTGTTGTTTAGAAAGACCGGGAGCTGGGAAACACGCTCACTCATACTGACGGAAGGCATTATTAAGGGTAGCGGACAAGCAGAGGAACAAATGCACTGGTAGCGCTAACGACCCCCATATCATAAGGGGGAAAAAGTGGACCTTTCTCCTGATCAATCAAGTACCCCCCCTGGAAGGGGGAAATAGCCAGGCGCCGGAGAACCAAGCTCGCTCTCACTACTTATGGATAGACGTGGGTGGAATAATAGGCTGGCCTCCCGTTGAAGAAAAAACACTCCCTTGACCGGGCGGGGTAGGCAGAAGTTGATCCGGTAGATCGACTAGCAGTTTTTCCAGTTTGTCGATCCCCGATTATAAGTTCTCGTTGACCGCGGCCTATAGGAACCAGGCTATCCCCCGCTTTTAACCCTGTTTGCATAGGCTCGTGCACAGATTTACGTTCAATAATCCCAGGGGCTTTCACTTCGACACGTCCTTATCGCGGGAGGGGAAGAGATGAAAGATTCATAGTTTCGAAGACCTTTCCATTGATAAGGCATTAAGGGAGTATTTCTTTAGGTTTTATCCTTTTTATGTATAGATAGATCGTTTATTCCAAAACCCAATAAACCTGGGAAGCTACGCCCTATTACTCAACCACATAAAAACTACATTATTGTGATGGATGAAATTTCTCAAATATTGAACGGCTGGCATATTCTTAGAGTGTTCTCACAGGTTCAGGAAAGGAAGAGGGACTCAGACATTCTTTGCGCATGTACAGAACTGGGGAGAAGTTGACCAGCTCATTCAAGCAGACGTCTTTGGCAGAGTCTCCACTCCATCATGCTTAGGTAAGCGTTATATGCAATCATTTATTGATGATTACTCGCGGGGTATATTTCTTAGCAGAGAAGTCCGAAGTCTTTCAAAAGTTCATGGAGTTCAGAAGCTTAGTGGAGAATGATATTTATAAAGTAAAGGCAAAGAAAACTATGTTTGAGGACAGACTCTGGAGGGGAATACACATCACAGAAGTTGGTGCTTACTTGAAAAGCACGGGATTCGCAGACAGTTTGCCTGCTCTTATACTACACAGCAGAACGGAGTCGCGGAGAGGAAGAATCGACATCTTGGCGAAACCGCATGATGAATGCGAAGAATGTGCAGCCGGGCCGAATGCATGATGACGGAAGCCCATGTCATCAACAGATTGCCTCAAGCGAAGCTTGGTTTTCTCTCGCCATACCAGGTATTGTACAATAAAGAGCCGACTGTTTAACATTTCAGAGTATTTGGGTGCGTTTGCTACGTCTTTGTGCCCGACCAGTTGAGGACAAAGTTGGAAAAGAAGGCGATACGGTGTTTCTTTACTGGGTACAATGAGCAGAAGAAAGGGATGGATGAAATAAAGGTTTCGGTAAGAAGGAGAGGGAAGAGCGCTTTCTCCTCGGTTATAGGAAGACAATTCGGTTATGGCCGTTCTCGCTTTTGTCTTCCTCGCGGATGGATTCAAAAATCCATCCCGGCCCGCTTCATTCTCTTATCTTACTAATACTAATAATAAAATTCCTCGATAATGGCGCTTGGATTCTTCCCCTTTTCTATAAAACCTAATCTTACCTTTTACCATTTATCTAACCAGTTATAATAAGCTGCCCTTCCCTATTCTGTCCTTTTACCTATAAAGCTCTACTTGATTTGCTATCGACTGAAGTCACTCGCCAGTGCTATCTCTTCCCGCTAAAGCTTTCCCAGCCAATCAACTAGATCTAATATCCTGCCCTTTCTTTAGATATTAGTTGTAATAGTGTCGGCATAGGGGAAGACGATTCCTAGCCTTTCGATTGAATCGATAGTTCTACCACCCGGCATAAAGGAATAGATTTGATTCCAGGTTGGACGGCAAAAAGCGGGCGGGGCATCTCCTCCAATCATGCCAGCCGAGTGGTAAGGAAAAGTTAGTATAAAGCTTTGGATGGAAAGCGTCGGGGAAAGATAGAATATTGGATCGGGTTGAAGGGCTGAACCATCCATGTCGGGAATATAGGCTAATGCATTCTTTTTCCTCCTATAGTCTTTGATCCCCCACGAAAGGAACAGGCGATAAAACTAAAGTAAAGCGCTAGCGCACTCCAGCAAGAAAAGAAGAAAAATATAGGAACTACTTCTAAGATAGAATAACAATAACAAGAATTGCTTAAGTGAGGTTCTTTACAACCAAATCAAGAACAGGCGGCACCAAAACAATTATCATTGCCTCTCTTTTCTCCCTGGAAACTAGACTCGGGAACTAAGCCCAAATGGTAGGTTTCAAATCTTTCTCCCTTCGCTGACTCTTTATCTTCAGCTTCAATTACAGAGCATTCTGCTTCTGAGAAATTCTTTGATTCGTTCGAGCGACGGCTTGTGGGGCAGGAGTAATAGGGGCGGAGCAAGCCGGAACTGGCCAACCAACCCTACCATCCTTTCTTTATTAGTTAGTGCCAGCTCTCCCGACGAAGGAATCTCTTTCCTACTGCTATTCCTAGTTCCACTATGCCCTACTCCTAATTCCACTGCGCGCGTCGGTCTTTCAAAGCCAACTATCGAGGTGGGGTCCTTTCCTCCATTTGGTAGTGGGATGTGGAAGTTAAAGAATTCCCCGCTTCTTTCGCATTAATCCTTAATCCGCGGAGTATAATGACTCATGGATTGGTGAGTCACTCCTCTCTCCAAATCAAAGAATTAGTGTACCAATTATGTCCACCCGAGGGTGGCAACAAGGGTTCGACGAGAAAGAGCTACGAAAGAAGGCAGCATAAGCTTTCATTTCTTTTTTTCCACTTCTTTCTGTGCATAGAGGAAAAAGGACTTTGTCGGGAAGCACAACATGAACCAATGAAGAAAGGGTTATGGCCGCCGCTATGACTCCAGTACCCTTTTACCAGGAGATAGTTTGACCTATTATAACAACTCATGGGAGTCTTTTTCGCCAAACAAGAGGCTAAAGGGCTATCACCCAAGCAATTGATTCGCTTTCGCAAAGATCTTTCTATCCGACAAATTAACCAGCGGTTCAGATCTAATGAGCGAAGGGAAGTCTTAATTCAAAGGCACCTGCTCTTCAGAAAGGGAGGAGTTGAAGCTATACATATAAAACATGTTGGTTGATGAATATGAATGGGCATCTCTGACTTTATTGGGCGGTTTCACACAGAGGTTTCGCTTCCTTATCCTCTCTCTTTAAGCAGATGATGCATGCTGCGGCGATAAAAAAGCTTTCCATCGATCTCTGATAGGTCGGAAGGATGAGAAGGCCGACATGTTAGTTAAGCTATACTTGTCTTTATTCTTAAGCTCAAAGCTTATAGTCTTTCGACAAGTCTAAGTTTGAGTCGGTAGTCTCTGAGCCTTCTACTTTAACCCCTAGTCTTATTTATAAGAGAGTGAGTGAGAAGTGTGTGCTGCTGTGTAAACGGTATATTCGTAGGATGTTCGATATTCCTATGGATGTCGGACTCTGCTGGTATCCTCTTTGGACTTCGTCCCCAGTACCCTTCAAATAGAGCCCTGTAGAGCTCTTTTTTTCCCTTTTTTCCGGGATTTCTTTTCCATATCATTATTGAACAAAGGAGTTCTACCCGGGCTTCCGTTTTCGACCAGGCCCTGGGAGACTGCTTGAGCCCATAGATAGCTTTCAAAGTCTGCAAACCTTGTTCTCCTCCCCCTTACACAACCGGGTGGAGGACTCATGTAAACTTCTTCCTGTAGGTCCCCGTAAGGCATTTTTAACATATAATTGGAACAGAGGCCAATCTCGATTCGCAGCAATAGAGAGCAGGAGACGAACAGACTTCATCTTAGCTACCGGGGCAAAGGCTTCTTCGTAATCTATCCCCATATGTTTGAGTAAAGCCTTTAGCGACTAGCCTGACCTTTTCCTCCTTTCTCCCATAAAGCTTCCCTTCATCCAGTCCCATATCCAATTAGTAGAGATCGAGATGGGGAGACTAAAAAGAATACAAATGCGCAT
>JAKSZT010033465.1:0-11793 GCA_026826555.1 Tolypeutes matacus
GTTGAAATACAGGGGCTTCTTTGGGAGTTGGAGGTTGTCCTGAGTACTGTTGTGGCAATGGATGTAGGCCATTTTAAATCAGCACACACCACTCAGAACTGAGTGGGAGAGAGTGTGGTCTACAGTGTGAACTGTGGTCTATGGTTGGTGGCAAGGCTCCAGGATGTGTAAGTTCATTGAGGGTGGTGGGCCACACTGTGGGAGATGTTTGTGTGGGATGTGATGGGAGGTGTGGGAGGTGGGCAACATGGGAATCCGAGTGGGTTCCATATAATATTTTAGGTAATCTAAGCACCTCTTAAAATATATGTATATATATATATAAAAAATAACATTTTTGTAAGCAAATACACATATATGCATATATATTTATATATCATTTTACAAATGTTTGTATGTATTGTGAGAATTTTGATTTTTACCCATAATAAAAAAAAAAAAGAGGAAAAAAAAATTAGCATATATATTAAACTTGTATACGTATTACATGTATTTATACTAATAAGTTTTTTACATTGAAAAATAGACTAAAATTATTTAAAATTTAAAATGTATGAGATCATAAATAGAAAAGAAAATTCTCACTTTTTTTACTACACATTTTCTTCCTTGGTGACACCAGCTGGAGGGAGCTTAATTCATTTATAATTCATTGTTTCAGAGCATCCAACACTGTATTGAACAAATAGTTGCTAGTTGCCTAAAAATTGCTTGATAGTGCATAGTTAATATTCAATAAATATTTGTGGAATGAATGAAAAAAAAAAAAAAAAAAAAAAAACAGTGCCTTGAGCAGGGGTGCTCCTGAGGGCTCTAGACACATCTGAACACTATAGAGAGGGCAGACAACCCCAGGATTTCAGCACCCTGTCAGTGAGCATTACTTTCAACTATATGATTAAACTATGCCCCCAATGTATTGTAAATGGACTCATTTATAGTTTTCTTATTCATGGTTCTTATGCCCCTTTTATTTGAACCTATAATTAGCATTATACCCATTAAATATGTGTCCCAGAGAGTTAAATCTTCTGGCTGTTGATATGCCAGTTGAGCCCTGAATCTCAGCAGATTTGCAGCAAACACCTACTCTCCAATACATTGGACTTACCCAGAACAACTAACAAAGGCATGATGATGGACAACACCCATCCCCATAAAACACTGAGCACATACAACTGCAAGCAAGACAGTTCCACTCATCTGCACCATGGGAACTAAGCCCCTACTCAGTCTCAAGCAGAATAGGTATCACCATCCAATATCTTAAGATTGAGGAATGAACACACATAAGAAGGGAATGCAACTATGAACTAAAGTAAACTTAATATTATTCTAGTAATGGAAGGACTTGTAACATTGATATAAAGGCAGTGGTCACCAGAGTTTCTGAGAGGAGGGAGAGGGAAGAATAGGTATAAGTTGGGGCATTTTTGAGACATTGGAATTTTTCTGCTGACATTCCAGTGATGGGTACAGGCCATTACACATTTTGTTAAACCTATAAAATTGTGCAGTGCAAAGTGTAAACCATAATGTAAACTATAGACCTTGGTTAGTAACAATATTTCAATATGTGTTCATCAATTGTAACAAATATAGTTTTGCTTATAGCAAATTCTGTGGTTTGCTTCATCCACTCGTGGGGATTGTTGAATAGGAATGTGCCTAACAGTAAGATGTGGACCACAAAGGAAGTTTCAGAGAACTCAAGTGCAGCTGGATATTTTTCTAACAATTGCCATGTGGCATCTAAGAATAGCAAAAATACGGGAGATTCTTTTTCTGATATCTTTAAATGGTTGCATCTGTCCAGGAACTGATAGAAAGCCATGAGCCACTCCTTCTCTAACAGATGCTGAAATACAGAAATTATCCTAATATAGGGATCCAGCATCACTTGAGTAAGAGAAAGTATGAAGTAACTCAAATCTCTTCCTTCTCCTCTTGTAGGATTGCAGAGATACTTTTGCTCCCCAGCATGTACATAAGTTCTACTGAATGTTTAGGGAATGCCTTTATGTATTATAACCACCTACTGCTTTCCAATGAAGATAGCCATTTCTGTTAAGTTTCTTCAAAAGGCACATTAGCACATGGTTGCTTAAGTTTTACAAGTGTCTTCTGCATTTCTTGGATATTAGGCAAGGTCTTATTCAAATCCAATTTGTAAACATCACTTCTATGTGGGTGATTAGTAGTTATTGCATTACAGATACTTTGATTAATTTTTCACTGCTGAAACACATCTTTTATGATGGTCATTCTCACCAAGCACTTCCATTAGGGTATCTCCAGCACAGGAGTGGCACCCTTCTTCCAACAAATAATGGGAAAAGTACTTTAGGTCTTGGTCTGCAAAGAAATTGGCAGTACAAAGTATTCTGGAAGGCAAGTGGATATCATGTAATCCCTGTTAATGGAACAAATTTTCTACACAGAAACACCCATCCAATTGATTTCTCTGTCTCAATCTGAGTAACTTTCAAACCACCAGCTCCACCAACTCCTCCACAACTTCCTGAGGGTAGTCCATTTATTTTGTTGACTAAACTGTGGTATTTTCCCCAACATATTCAAATACTAAGATTAGCTGCAGGCCTGATGGTTGTAAATAATGAGTTATTGCAAGCTATACCTTTTGGCAGTTTTGGGACATGATTTATCAAAGCAAAATCTGACAATCCTGAAATCTTTATAATAAATAATTAACTCTTTTGGATTAAATATCAGTTTCTGCTTGGGGTTTAGGAATTTGTGCTTTTTTAAAGCTTTATTTTATTTATTTGCCTTTTTTTTTTTAATCAAACAATATATTACACAATATATTTGATTCATAGTAATGCATTCATACAGTATTTGTCCTTTTGTGTCTGGCTTGCTTCACTCAACATAATGTCCCACCCCCATCTTGTTTGCACTTCCTGTGTCTGTTCATTGCCTTTTTTTAGATTTATTTATTTCTCCCCCCTTATTGTTGTGTGTGTGTGTGTGTGTTCTCACTGCCTGCTCTCTGTATTATTCTGTATCTGCTTGTCTTCTCTCTAGGCAGAAACAGGAACTGATCCTGGGACCTTCTGGAGTGGGAGACGGGCACTCAGTCTCTCCTCAATCTCAGCTCAGTGGTCTGAGTGTCTTTTATTGTCTTTCCTCTGTGTCTCTTTTTGTTGCATCATCTTGCTGTGCCAGATCTCCATGTGGGTCAGCACTGTGTGTGGGCCAGTTCTCCACTCAGGCCAGCTCACCATGTAGGCCAGCTTGTCTTTCACAAGGACTCCCCAGGAATTGGACCCTGGACTCCTGTATGGTAGATGGGAGATTAATTGCTTGAGCCACATCTGTTTCCCTGTTCGTTGTCTTTTGATTCATTTTTAAGAGGCACCAGGCACTGAACCAGGCACCTCCAATGTGGGAGGGAGGCACCTAATCACTTAAGCCACATCCATTCCCTGCTTCTCTTTTGTGGTCATTTACTGTTACAATTTGCTCAATACACGTCAAAAGAACATCCTATTCACCAAGAAGAAGGTTGTGTAATGGAATTTCTGTAATGGCATGGGATCACCTGGAGTAAAGGAAATTTTTCAATCTTTTTTAAAATTTAAGTTTATCATTCATAAATGAACATCCCTAAACAATAAGTATATAGGAAAGGTTGTGAAATTACAAAACAAAAATGAATATCATCACACAGGTCTCCCACATATTACCACACCACCAACATCTTGCATTGTTGTCAAACATCGTTACAAACTATGAAAGAGGATCATCAAAACATTACTACCACCTATAGCCAGTATCTTACATTAGGTGTATTTTCCCCCATCCCACCTGGTTACTGACAGCCTGTACTAGTATTATATACGTGTTATAATTCATAAGTTCATATACTTGTTATAGTTCTTTTATGAAGTGTTAAGATTAGAGGAAACTTTAAAATTACTGCATATCAGTTTTCCCCACAAATCATATTGACTTGTGTCTGTTGCAATATTTTTGTACAAAAATTGACTTCATTTATGACAATTTTCCTGGCAAAAGTACTGGCTCCAGTTTTTTAATATTTGGTTCCAAATTAAATTTATCATCAGTCTGGGGCAGCAACATGACATAGGATCTGAATGTGGGTCTGAACAACTTGAAGGAGAACATGTTACCTCTATCTATTCTCCCAGGATCTGCCACCACCAGTGGCAGCACTAAGGTCTTCCAACACCTCCAGACACCTCTGGGCATAGAGCTCCAGGTGCTGAAATCCTTTCTCCACCTGGAACACGGCTGGGTAGACTGACAGGCTGGGACATGAAGGAGCAACTGCTAAAGTAAGGAGAAGCAGGGACAGGAGCAGGTCTATGCTGGTGCAGGGTCCTATTCCCAGAAGGGGCCCACCACTCCACCCCCAAGAGAATGCACACACAGGGCCTGTGGCCTGCATCTTAGGACTTGTAACTGCTTGTATAATTTGAAGGCAACATTGGGCCAAGATTCTGACTTGCAAATTTCTATTAAATCAAGGGGCTTTGTGAGTACAGTGTTCACAAAGTTGATGCTGTTGTAATTTGACCAAAGATCCACAACCCAATTATTACAATTAAAGCAGCTGAATATAAAAGCTCCCAACAGTCCAAGGTTTTGCTCAGATAGGTGATAAGGATTCTGTTTCAAATGGGTTTTAAATCATATGGCCAGATTTGGGAACATGTTGTTAGTAATGTGTTAGGTTGTTCGGTAGTTAAAATATTTGTGACTGATATTGGAACTCAAGCATTAGCCTGTAATCTGCTCCTTCAATTTGCCCAATTCCTATGGGCTATTTGCCTCAATTTTTGGTTCAGCTGGAGATAGACAAGCCAACAAGTTATTTGTACACTGAGGCTTGTATTAGCCAAATTTGATGGCATGTGGAAAAATCAGTATTTGACATTTTCATTGGAAAGAATGGTTTATTTGGAGGATTTGATCTTCTGGATTGCAAATCAATGAAAGCATCCAAAACAATAACAACAATAACAACAAAAAAGCCAACAGAATGGTGTAGGTCTGTATCCAATAGGCTTTTTCTTGGTTTATCCTGCATGAATTATTATCAATAACAATATTACAAATAATAATATTCCTAATATTGTCTGGTTTCTTCATGGTGAGAGAGGGTTTTTGCTCCCACATTTTTTTTCTAATGTGATTAGCATTTACCAAGTGAAGTTGCTAATCTCCCTTCTTGGTGGGACATACTTTTATGTAAATGGTCCTGGAGCAATAATTTAAATTTACTGAAGAAGATTCATAGGGAAAGAATAATCATCCATTTCATATATGCTCAAAAATGTGCAACATTCCTAGGTGGTGAGAATTTAGATTTAAATGGATCCTACAATAAATGGTCCCAAAATAGATGCTGAGACTGTATGATAGCCTGTCATAAATGGGCCCAGGAGAGACTCTGTCTCAATCTGTCCTCCAGCCCTGATGGGTTGGAGACAAATAGAAAATCCATATTCATGAGGAAAGATATAGAATGGTCTCATGTACACAGAATCCTCATAAAAATGAAGATGAGACATGCCACCTTTAAATATAGAAAAGAGTAATGGTAATGTTTGTAAAACTTAGTAAGTCATGTAAGTCTTCCCACAGGTCTGGAATTAAGATAAATTAAATTTTGGGCAAAAGTGAAACACAAGCAACAAGAATTAATTGTGATAGTTCTGGGAAGATGGCACCAGAATAGCTCAGACATGGTGAGGCTTTCATAAAAAATAGGGAGAAAGCATAGAAGTCATCCCAGGGAGCTACTTTGGGGACCTGCAGAACAGGAGAGTGCCACATGCCTCATTGAAGAGAATAGGGGATGGAGAGACTAAGTATTCAAAAGGAAAACTGAATTGCTGACCCCAGGGCTGAGAATGGCACCCTCAAGGAGAACAACCTCCATAAAATCTGCATCTAAGCAGCCAACAGAGAAGGAAAGGATTTATTCCTCCTAGGGAAGAGGTGGGGTACAGCAGAGGCCTGATTATGGTTTCTGTTAAGGGAGTTTAACCAGTATAAGCTGGCTTTGAATCTATGGCTCAAAAGTCAATGTAAATTGAAGGATTCATCACAGTGGAAAGGTTTGCCAAAGATCACCATCTGATGGCCAGCCACAGAATTGAAGAAAGACAAGATTTGTCTTCCCTTTTCCTTTCCCAGTCACCTTAGATCTATTTTTTATTCCCTATTATTGGATCCCTGCCACTGTTTTGATAACTTAAACAGGGAAAACAAAGTTTTAGAAAAAATTGAACCAGAAATCAAAGAAGAGCTGTGAAAGAAAACCACTAGACAAGACAAACAAATTGATGACCAGAGTAAAATCACCAACATTATCAGATGCCTGGATATCAACAAAAATAACAAAACAGACTAAGAAAGAAGAAGCTATGGCCAATCAAAGGAACAATCCAAGAATCACCACTCAGAACTGTGTGGGAGAGAGTGTGGTCTACGGTGTGAACTGTGGCCTATGGTTGGTGGCAAGGCCCCAGGATGTGTAAGTCCATTGAGGGTGGTGGGCCACACTTGTGGGAGATGTTTGTGTGGGATGTGGTGGGAGGTGTGGGGGGTGGGCAACATGGGAATCCCAGTGGGTTCCGTGTAATATTTTGGGTATCTAAGCACCTCTTAAAATATATTTATATATATACATAAATAACATTTTTGTAAGCAAATGCACATATATGCATATATATTTATATATCATTTTGCAAATGTTGGTATGTATTGTGAAAATTTTGATTTTTACCCACAATAAAAAAAAAAAGATATAGGGAGTAAAGATAACTAATCAGTGATATTCACACAAAATCTCCTTAATCAATTCAAGAAGTTGAAGGAAAATATTACTAATGAGATGAAGATATAAAGATGACACTGCGTGAGAATAAAGAACAATTTGAAGCCTGTAAAGAAAAGTACAGAAATTATGGAAATGAGAGAAAAATAGATGAGATTAAAAATACACTAAAGGCATATAATAGAAGGTTTGATTTGGCTGAGGACAAAATTAGTGAGTTCGATGACAGAGCATCTGAACTTGAAAAGAAATGGAAAACAGAAGGAGAAAATAATGGAAAAATTTGAACAGGATTTTCAGGAATTGTATGATAACATGAAACACACAAACAAATGCATTATAAGAGTCCAAGAAGGAGAAGAGAATGGAAAAGGGGCAGAAAGAATTTTTAAGGAAATAATGACAGAAAATTTTCCAAACCTTATGAAAGACATGAAAATCAATATTCCAGAACTAGAACATATCCTACATAGAATAAATTTGAGTAGATTTACTCTGAGAGATATTGTATTTGGAATGTCCAATGACAGACATAAATAGAGGTTTCTGATAGCAGCAAGAGAAAATCAATTTATCACTTTCATGAGAGCCTCATTAAGTCAAAGTGCTGATGTCTCATCAGAATCCACAGAGGTAAGAAGGCAGTGGGGAGAGAAGGCAAGATGGCATTAGTGTAGGAGGGCGCATACTGCAAGCTCCCAGAGCAAGGCGGATAGTGGACGGGGTCCTGCCCGGGGGTCTGTGCTGTGCTCGCGTGGAGTGAGAAGCTTCGGACATCTATCTGCGCGGATCGGCGGCGTGGACCGAACGGTGGAGATTCGTGAGTTTTGAGGCTGCCAGTGGAGGTTGGCACAGGCAGCTGAGCCCCGCGGTTAGGGAGAAAAAAAATAAAACGGCCATTTGGAGCCGCGGGCGGGGCGAAAAAGTTTTACTTTCTGGGGATCTGGCTGCCTGGCGCCCCTTGGACCTTGTGTGAACAGCGCAAACGAGCTAATCAGCACCCGGTGAACCGGAGGGGGGATTTTGGTCAGGGAACGGAGATGATTACCCTAGGCACCCAGGGATAAGACCCAGGCCGCTGCGGAGCCAGGAGGAAGGGACACTTCCCAAAAAAGGGAGGGTTCTGTTGGAAGACAGGGAAGGGTATTTTATATTTTTAGATATCGATCTGGTTGCCTGCACCGCCCCATAGCTTTGGGGAGCAGATAAGCCCACCTGAGGCAGCATTAGGCTGAGAGCAGACGTGAATCTGCACTCAAACTGATATACTGAGCAGCCCGGTGATGCTGGAGCTCGGCGCCAGAAGGGGCGGAATCCGCCGTCTTTAGCACTCCTCACTGACTAACATCAGAGCTTCAGCTAACCTGGGGAGTCCGGAAAGTGGGACGTGATGGATTAATTTCCACAGGCCCAGCTAGGGTCCCTTCCGTAAGGGGGTTGGTCTAGAGGAGGAATTATTTTGGGTCCTGCATTGGGCTAAAAAAAAAAAAAAAAGTGAGGTCACCCCAACAAATGAAAAATAAATTCTTTTTAATTTAGTTTAATAGCTAAAAGCTGCGTCAGGACCTGCATATAGAAATTGATTGATAAACACAAGTAGGCAGGAAGGATCCACGTGGACCCTAGGGGAATCATTGACCCACCTTAGCTCTGTTTGACTACTTGCCTGTGTGGCTCTTTGGTTTCTCTCTGTTACTTTCTGGTCTATTGCTATTATTCCCATTTTACTCCCCCCTTCCTTTTTCCTTCTATTTTTTTTTTTTTTAAATAGGTGCTCCCAGCTGGTCGCTTCTATGCTGGGCTTCTTATTCAGTAATTTCCCACTCACTGTATATATTGATTCTGTATTACAAACTATCGCTTATCCTTCCTGCATCTTTCTGCCTTCTGTTTTCTGTTGTGGCTCTTAGAGACAAAATTTTTTCATAGGCCCACAACTTAAGGATGTCAATTTCTATCCCATCTATATTGTTTTCTTCTTCTTCTTTTTTCTTTTTTTTTTTATTAGTATTAACTTTTTCCTTTCAGAACTTTCTTTACTATTTCTCTCCCTCCTCATAATTCTAGCCTTCTAAATCACTATATATATATATATTCCTGCATTTGTTTTCCCAGTCCATTGTAGGAACTCCATATTTTTTCCTAGTACTCTACACTGCCTACACAAGTTAAATATTCATCTCATTAAGTCTCATTTTGCCCCTCTTCTAACTTTTATCAATATTTCTATTATCCTTCTGCCTTCCTTACATCTTTTGATTCCTCTGGCCCTAACCTTTTGCCTTCAAGGGAACATAGAAAGAAGCAAGGAAATAAAATAAGAAGAAAAACTGCCAAAGAGAAAACTTAAATCACACGCAGAACTACCAGCTAAATAAAATTCTAGAGCATAAAGAAAAGCTAATCAATTGAACAAACCCATCAAGATAATATGATAACCAGAGGCCAACAGAAAAATACAAATGACTCTGAGAAACTGGAAAACATGGACCAGTCCAGTGCAAAAAATAAAAACCAGGAAGCAATGCAGTACATCGAACAACTAATCAAAGCTATCCAAACAAATATCATGGACCAACTTAAAGAACTGAAGGAAGAGATTAAGGATATAAAGAAGACACTGGGAGAACATACTCAAGAAATAGCTAACACACCTAAAAAGGTAATGGATATGATGGCGAACAAAGACACAAGTCAAGAAATGAAAAAGACGCTGGACTCACATGGCAGCAGAATTGAACAGGCAGAGGAAAGAATTAGTGATATGGAAGACAATACAGTTGAAATCAAAGAGATTGTAGAAAAGATAGACAAAAAGATAGAAAAAATCCAGTAGGGTCTCAGGGAATTACCCGATAATGCAAGACGCACAAACATACGCATTATGGGCATCCCAGAAGGAGAAGAGAAAGGAAAGGGAAGAGAAGGAGTGTTGAAGGAAGTTATGGCTGAAAACTTCCCAACTCTATAGAGAGAGATAGATGTGCAGATCCAGGAAGCACAGCGCACCCCAAATAGTATAAATCCCAACAGGCCAACTCCAAGACATATACTTGTCAAATTGTCCAATGCTCAAGACAAAGAGAAAATACCCAAGGCAGCAAGAGAAAAGAGAACCATCACATACAAGGGAAGCACAATAAGATTAAGAGCTGATTTCTCAGCTGAAACCATGGAGGCAAGAAGACAGTGGTATGACATAGTCAGAACACTAAAAGAAAAAAACTTCCAGCCACGAATTCTCTATCCAGCAAAATTGGTATTCAAAAATGATGGGGAGTTCAAAATATTCACAGATAAACAGCAATTAAGAGAGTATGTCAAGAAGAAACCAGCACGTCAAGAAATACTAAAGGAATCTCTACAAGTTAAAAGGAAAAAACAAAGGAGAGAGAGTTGGAGGAGAGTTTAAAAACAACTGAAAACTCAAAAAGAGAAACAAAACAACATATGACATACATTAACCCAAAGAAAAAATGACTGAAGTAAGAAATTCATTACAAGTAATAACACTGAATGTTAATGGATTAAATTCACCAATCAAAAGACACAGATTGGCACAATGGATAAGAAAATATGATCCATCTATATGCTGTCTACAAGAAACCCACCTTCGACCCAGGGTTTCAAGGAGGCTGAAAGTGAATGGCTGGAAAACCATTTTACAAGATAACAATAGCCAAAAAAGTGCAGGAGTAGCTATTCTAATATCAGACAAAATAGACTTTAAATGCAAAACTATTGTAAGAGACAAAGATGGACACTACATATTAGTAAAAGGAGTAATCTCTCAAGAAGAGAGAACAATCATCAACATTTACGCACCTAATCGTGGTGCCTCAAAATACGTGCAGCAAACTCTGGAAAAACTAAGAGGAGAAATAAATTCCTCTACAATTATAGCAGGGGACTTCAACACACCACTATCATCATTAGACAGAACATCTAGGCAGAGAATCAATAAAGAAACGAAGGCACTCAACAACACATTAGAAGATTTGGACTTAATAGACATATACAGAACACTACACCCAAATACAGCGGGATTTACATTCTTCTCCAGTGCACATGGAACATACTCCAAAATAGACCACATGCTAGGCCACAAAACAACACTCAATGAATTCAGAAAGATTGAGATTATACAAAGTAACTTCTCTGACCACAACGGAATGAAGTTGGAAATCAATAAGGGCCAGAGAAACAGGTTAGGCACAAGGATATGGAAATTAAACAACACACTCCTAGACAAAGAGTAGGTCAAAGAGGAAATTTCAAAAGAAATCAGTAACTACCTTGAAACTAATGAAAACAACAACACAACATATCAAAACCTATGGGATGCAGAGAAAGCAGTCCTGAGAGGGAAGTTCATAGCCATAAATTCATATATTAAAAAAGAAGAAAGAGCTAAAATTGAAGACCTAACTGCACACTTGGAGGAATTGGAAAAACAACAACAAACTAAATCTAAAGGAAGTAGAAAACAAGAAATAACCAAGATTAGAGCAGAACTAAATGAAATAGAGAATAAGAAAGCACTGGAAACAATAAACGAAACTAAAAGCTGGTTCTTCGAGAATATCAACAAAATTGACAAACCCTTAGCCAGACTAACAAAGAAAAAGAGAGAACAGATGCAAATACATAAAATAAGGAATGAGCAAGGTGATATCACTACTGACCCCACAGAAATAAAGAGTATCATAAGAGGATACTTTGAGAAATTATATGCCAACAAGAATGACAATTTAGAGGAAATGGACAAGTTTCTAGAAACCACAAAGAGCCGACATTGATGAAAGAAGAAATTGATGAACTCAACAGCCCAATTACAATTAAAGAGATAGACTCAGTCATTAAAAACTTCCCAACTATGAAGAGTCCAGGACCAGATGGCTTCAAGCTGAATTCTACCAAACATTCCGGAAAGAGTTATCACCAATTCTACTTAAGCTCTT
>JAKSZT010033486.1:8777-20133 GCA_026826555.1 Tolypeutes matacus
TGGTCTGGGAAAGCTTCCTGGTTTGGGGCTGGTGGTTTAGAGCCTCTACTTTTGAAAGACTTGGGGATAGTTTCTGCTATTAAAAAGACACCTGGCAAGGCTGTCATGATGCTAAATGCTTCTCCTTTTCCAGCTCCAGTGTCAGTTCCATCTCCAGTGTCCTTGGCAGCTGACCTCCTGCTTGTTCAGATTCTGAGTTGGAAGAAGCAAGCACAGCAAGGCCCGATACGAGGCTGGGCACAACGCGAGCCCTGGCTCCAACATCACCATCCAGAGGAAGGCCACATGATGAGCACACGCCTGGCCAGACACCACAGGAGGCTGAAGCTCTCTTTCTCCAACTTGGACCAGAGGAAGGAAAAGAGACTGCCTTTCCTTCTCTCGAGAGCACCCCTGTGATTCTTTTCCTAACTTTTTTTTTTTTTGCTGTTTTTTATTTTTTGTATGGATATATTTATTTTGCAGTGGTAAGATATATATATTAAATTTTTGTTATTAGTACTCTTTGTAGTGTACGCAACAATTTCTTATGTGATTTTAGAATTGTGCAAACATATGTCACTGTCATTGAGAACGTTTCTTTACACCAAACAGGAACCCCTCTGTGCTTGGCAGTCGCATTCCTTTCTCACCTCTTTGGATCCTGGGAACCACTGACCTGCTGCTGCCTGTATCCCACTGTCCCAGGCCCTGGCCAAGAGTCAGGCTTGACCAAGGAGCCATTATCCTCTTTTGACATAGCGAGGCGGTGTGGCTCAGGCAGGTTAATGACTTGTCTAAAGTGCCCCAGCTGGAATGTTAGGGAACAAGCATGGAACCCAGACCAAGGCTCACAGCAGGGCTAGGTCTCTGAAATCTGAGTCACCCATTTTGTGGCTGAGGCCCTCCCTTCTTCTGACCCCACCAGGGGCTCAACTCTACGCACCTTTTCAAGTTCTTGCAGAGTCGGCCCAGGAGATGCTCTTCGCTTGCTTTACAGGATATGGCCAGAATTGAGTGCATGGAGAAGAGTGGTCCTGTGGCCTCCTGGAAATTGTCCACATGATCTCCCCTAACACATGGGGCACTTGTCATCCAGAAAGATGGAGGAACAGGTAAGAAGTGGTCTTGGCACTCCTGAGGATGACAGAGAAGAATGCCTTATGTGGCAAGGCACTTATTGGGCATGATCAACACAGAGAATGATCCTAGAAGAAGGCTATAATGGGATGATGGAAGGACCTGGGGAATTGCTCAGGACTCACAAAGAAATTGTAATTCCTATGCCTGAGTTAGATTAAGCTATGAGCCTTATTTTTGGTTTCTACTATTTTAATTGAGTTTATACTCAGCTCCACTCCACATTTTGAGGCATCTTCCTCCTCTTATTCAGTAACAGGAAAGATATTTTTGTCTCCAAGAGAATTTGTATTCTTCATTTAATTGGATAAGGTATGTGTCCTGCCTGCTTTCACTTTTGGCCTTGACTGCCAGGATACTCAGAGCTACATTTTCTCCTTTCTTGCTGCAAAGTTTCTCCCTACATTTCTAGGTATATTTTATCTTCTTATCTTTTAAGAATTCCCAACTTATTCTGTATTTTAATTGACTATTAATTTATAGAGGATTTTAATGTTTTACAGGCTTAAGCTCTATTATAAAGAATCAAAATGGAGCCCTTAAGAGTCATGAAACAGAGACCATCATGCCATGTTCTTTCTGTCCATGCAGCATGAGCACTCTTTGGTTGAATTAAGACTTACCAGTGGGATGGACTGGAGGATGTGGAAGTGCAGGCTAGTTTGGGTGGGGTTAGGAATCCCAGAAGGATTTTGTAAACACTATGAGACAGATGTTAGAATGGGACCTCTCAGTTCTCATCAACTCTGGTCAAATCTGATGAGGCAGGAACATGCGGAAACCTCTGCAAGGCTTCCCCAATGGTCCTGCGTTATTTGAGCTGCCTGCTGGTGAGGACATGACAGGATGGTGAAGAGTCCAGATGAGTCTCCCCAGGGAACCACCCCACAACCACTTCCACTCTTGATGTTGGCCCTTGTGCCTAGGCCATGGTGGGTGGTAATTTGGGAGAGCAGCATTCCAGGAGAAGGAGCAAGAAAGGCAGCTGGAATATGTGATGGTTGGGCACCAACTTGAGCTACTGATTAGTAAATTCAGAAGGATAAAGTATAATCCTAAGAACAGCTAAAGTTTGAACCTGTTCAAGTTGGAAAGAGGTCTGTGGCTGCCATCATAACTCCACGCCTGACATGAGGGGAGCAGGGCTGACTGAAAATCACAGTGCTGGGAGGGACCGGCTTCTTTCCATCTAGATCAGATTGCAGCTCTAGCCTAAGCCCCAGGCCCACCTCAGGCAGGGAGGAAGCTGGGGGGAGCTGCACCAGGCTCTCTGGGAAATTACAGGCCACACCGTGGAGGCCGGTGATCATCCTACTCTGGCAGTGCAAACCAACTTAGGAGATATTCTATGGCAGGAATTGGTAGCTTCATTTCTGAAAACAGGGGAAGAAGAGACAGTTGGCCACCAATTTCAGCTACTAATTAGTAAATCTTCTGGCTAAAGTATAACCCTAAGAACAGCTTAAATTTTAGCATTTCCAAGTCAGGAGGAGGCCAGTGGCTGCCATTTTGACTCCACCCCTAGCATGAGGGGAAGCTGGGCTGACTGAAAATCACAGTGATGGTAGAGACCGATTTCTTTCACCCAGATTGGCCTGCAGCCCTAGCCTAGGCTTCAGCTCCACTCTCAGGGAACTAAAGGATAGCAAGAGATGTGCAAACATACACGTCATGGGTGTCCCAGAAGGAGAAGAGAAGAGAAAAGGGGCAGAAGGAATATCTGAAGAAATAATGGTAGAACATTTCCCAACTCTATTGAAGGATATAGATATTCATGTCCAGGAGGCATGACGTACTCCCATACGAAGCAATCTGAATGGACCGGCTCTGAGACACTTACTAATTGGAGTGTCGGATGCCAGGGACAGAAAGAGAATTCTGGGGGCAGCGGGAGAAGAGTTGTGCATGGCATATAGGAGATATCCAATGAGATTAAGTGCTAATCTCTCATCGGAGACCATGAAGGGAGGAAGACAGTGATATGATGTATTTGCGATACTGCAGGGGAGGAACTTCCAGGCAAGAATCTTGTGTCTAGCGGGATTATCTTTCAAAGGTGTTTGGAATATTCACAGATAGATGGAGACTGGGAGAGTTTGTGACCAAGGAGACCTGCTTTGCAGGGGATGCTAGAGGGTATGCTGCAGTCTGAGGGGAGGAGACAGGGTGGGGAGGTCTGGAGGAGAGTCTAGGAATGAAGGTTATATCAATAAAAGTGACTGGAGGTGTTAAAGGAGTGGTGAGAATGAACTATGACAGATAAAACCCAAATATTCAAGAATAAACTTAACTAATGATGTAAAGCACTCGTACTCAGAAAACTACAAATCATCGTTAAAAGAAATTTAAAAAGACCTAACAATATGGAAGAACAATCCATGCTCATGGATTGAAAGACTAAATATCATTAAGATGTCAATTCTGCTCAAAATGATATACATATTCAATGCAATCCTGATAAAAACTCCAGCAGCATTTTTTTTTTTACAAAAACGGAAAACATGATTTTCAAATTTGTTTGGAAGGATAAGGGGTCCTGAATAGCCAGAAACATCTTAAAAAGGAAAAGCAAAGTTGTAGGACTCTCATCTCCAGACTTCAAGTTGCATTACCTAGCTACAGTGGTAAAAACAGCATGGTACTGGCATAAATACAGACACATAGATCAATGGAACAGAACTGATGGTATAAAAAACAGACCCTCACATCTACAGTCAAGTGATTTTTGACTAGCCTGTCAAACCCACCCAGCTCAGGCAGAACAGTCCATTCAAAAAGTGGTGCTGAGAAAATTGGATATCCATAGTAAAAAAAAGGAAAGAGGACCCCTATTCAAAAATTAACTCAAAATGAATAAAAAACCTAAATATAAAACCAAGAACCATAAAGCTTCTAGAAAAAAAAGTAGGAAAATATCTTCAAGACCTGGTAGAGGTGATGGATTCTTATAGGAGATAAGAGGAAGACTGAGATGGATTGCTGATATTTAATGTATGTAGAAGTTTTAATTAGCTTTACAGTGAAAGGGTATAAATGTACAGAGTTGATGGTAACACATTATAGTGAGTAACAGCTGGTTTATAAATGGGATGTAGCTGAAAATGGTAGTGTAGTGATGTAAATGCCAATTGACAGAAAGCTAGAGAATAATATACAGACTGAATTGCACAGTGAATCCAGAGGTGGATGAGAATAGTGGTTGATGGTACAGATGCAAGAGTGTCCTTGGTGAGCTAGAGCAGGTGTACGTAAGTATGGCAGGGTGGTGTGAATGTGGAGAAGCATGGGAAAAATATAACTGGAGTGACCTATGGAGTGTGGTTAACAGTAATAAGGTAATATTCTTGCATCTATGCCAAAGATGTACTGTGTTGATAATGGGGGAGTATGGAACATGTGTGCCAAATTTATGCTGTGGGACAGGTAATAATCAGATGATATTATCTCATAATCAGTAACAAATGTGTCACCACAGTGTGGTGTGTTGATGGGGGGGTGTTTGGGAATTCTGCACATGTGTACGATCGTTTTGTAAGTTCACAACTTTTGTCATAAAAATATGTTTAACAAATAATAATAGGGTGGGTTGGGGGAACATACACCAAATGTAAGATAAGGAGTATAATTAGTTGTAAGATTTTGACAATATTCTTTCATAACTTGAACAAATGTCTCACAACAATGCAAGGTGTTGGTGGAGGGTTGATGTATGGGACTCCTGTATGATGTCATGAATGTTTGTAAGTTCACAACTTTTATTATACACTTATTGTTTATGTATGTTCATGTATAAATGATATAAATAATAATAATAAACATAGGGTGGGTTGGGGGAAAATACTTAGTAGCAATATTTGGAGGATGCTCTTTAAGAATTAGTTAAAAATGTTACATAACAATGCAAGATATTGGTGGTAGGGTGAGGTATGAGAGCCCTGTATGATATTATGTGTGCTTGTTTTGTAAGTTCACAATGATTACTATACATTTACTGTTTATGTGTGTTCCTGTATGAGTGATATATTTAAATAGATTTTTAAAAAAAGAAAACAAAAGTAATGTAGCCATGTTGGCCTCTTTGGAGAAACTTAACCATGGTAATATCAGATGTCAACAACAGGGGACGCTGGAGTGAGTGGGTATGGAAACTCCATCTACCTTGTCTTGGAAACTTTTCCGTAAATATTAAATTATTCCAAAACAGAAAGTTTTTTTTTTTTTAAGTATTCAATTGTGATAGAAATCATCCAATATTATATAGGGGCTTTTAAAACTTCTCTTTGAAAACTAAGTATGTGCACACACTTTGCCAGATAGCATTAAATGTTTGAATGTGGTCAGAAAAAAAAAAAAAAAAATAGAACTGCTTCTTCATTTCCATTGTGATCCATACAAGTTAGGTATACTTAACTGAAATAATGTTAAGATAACAAAACCAACATGCTAAATAGTAGCCTCTTGTTTTCAGGCATAATTTGATCTTGGGGAAGTTGGTGTTGGGGGCTGATTTGTGTTAGGGAGCGGAAAGCTGGCAACAGCTCTAGGGTCTCATCTGTGTTTCGAGAATGGAAAAATATCAAACATTATACGTGGTTTAGATCTATGTGGGATTGATCATGGCTTTGGGCCACAACTTCTGTGGCTGGGAAATAAACAGAAATGGATAGTCTCCCCCATTTCACTTTCCTTTAGGAAAAGATAGGATTGTAAACATATGGCATATAAGACAAATGGTTTTGGAGGTGAAAATTGAGTCAACTTCTTACATTGGGAGTGCAAGGGATGAAAATTAGTTGGCACATATTAGAAGCTCAAGCACAGCAAAGCATCCTATGTCTCTGCCCCCTGCAGACACAGCCTGGAACTGATCAAGTATCGGGTGGGGCATTCTCCTTCCTCTCTGCAGGTGCAGGTGGGCAGGCACCTGCTGGGTGAGCCCTCTACTACCACCTGCTCCTGCTGGAGGCTGAATGTGCAGCAGTCAAGTTCCTGGAAATCACCTGGGCAGGAACCAACTGCTGCAAACTCCTCTAGGAAGGAATGAATCCCAGACCCTGGTCCCTCTGAAATACAACCTGAAGTGCTAGGTTTTTCTGGTACTTCTCAATGGATTCTAACCACCAATCTGCTGAAAAGCAGGGAATTTGGTTTTCTTTCTGGGGTCACTCAAAGAATGCCTCTTTTACTCCAGACAAAAATTTGCATATTCCTCACTAAAATATCTGACACCAAAAACATGTACATTCTCTGTGTTCATTTTATTTTAATTAAAACTTTTGGGAGAGAGCAAAATAATAAACAAAAAATTCTTTGAGCATTTGGGGAATATCCAATATAATGCAAATATGGTGTTTTCAATGATAATATGTTATCAAAATATTTTGCTATCTTTTAGTAGGTTGATTCTTGAGAAAGTCAAGCACATTGAAAAATATGAACCAGAAGAAACTGTTCCATTAGACTATTTAATGTAAGATTTTCAAAGTCTCAAATGAATTTTGATAAATAATATACGTGTATCTATTGAAATTCTTAATAGGTATTTCAAATGTCGGATTTGTGTAAAATTGAGGCAATAATTACCTATATATACCTGTGTAGGTTAAATACCTATAAAACTCTCAAAAGCTTCTGTTTGTCTATCTCTTTCTCATTCTCATGATAACTTGCTGATTCAGAAGAACTAGTGGATATTGAAGGATGCATCTCCATGGAAAGATTTGCAAGGTGCACCATCTGCTGGCCAGCCAGTAAAGTGAAAGAAGACAGGCCTCTTTCTCCTGTTTCTTTCCCAGGTAGGATAGATCTGGTCAAGCCCCATTAGTGACTCCCTGCCCCAGTTTTGATTACTTACACAGGGCAATCTTAAAGTTTTAGAAAAATTTAATTCAAATACCAAAGAAGTGCTGTGAAATAAAATCACTATGCAAGAGAGAGAAATTAATTGATCAACAAAGCAACATCATCAACATAATCAGATGACAAGATATCAACATAAGATAAAAATCCATATAAAGAAAGAGGAAGATGTGGCCCAAGCAATGGAATAAACAAAGAATCCAGACAAAACACAGGATTTAAGGTAACTAATAAAGGATGTTCACACAACAAACCTCACAGTCAATTTAAGGAGATGAAGGAAAATAGAACTAAAGAGATAATGGATAAGATGACCCTGTGTGAGTATGAAGAACAACTTGAAAGCCCGCAAAACAGCAACACAGCTGATGAGAATGAAAGACACAATTAATGAGATTAAAAATATATTAGATAAGTTGAAATAAAGTTAAAAATTTTTTTTTAAATACATTAGAGTGGAGTGGATATAGCTCAGTGGTTGGGTGCCTGCTTTACATGTACAAAGTTCCAGGTTCATTCTCTGATACCTTATAAATGCTTATATTAAAAAAGAAGAAAGAGCTAAAATCAAAGACTTAATTGCATACCTGGAGGAACAAATAAAAAGAACAGCAAAGCAATCCCAAAGCAAGCAACAGGGTAGAAATAATATAGATTAGAGCAGAAATAAATGCAATGGAAAATAAGAAAAACAATGGAGAAAATCAACCAAACTAAAAGTTAGTTCTTGGAGAAGATCAACAAAATCGATAAACCCTTAGCTAGACTAACAAAGAAAAAAAAGAGATATGATGTAAATGAATAAAACCAGAAATGAGAAGGATGGCATTACCACTAACCCAGCAGAAATAAAAGAAGTCATAAAGGGATATTATGAGCAACCGTATACCAACAAAATAGACAATTTTTTGAAATGTACAAATTTCTGGAAATATACGAAAAGAATCACACTGATGCTAGAAAAAATAGAAAACCTCAACAAACAAATCACAAGTAAAGAAATAGAAACAGTTGTCAAAAGCCTCCCCAAAATGAAATGTCCAGGACCAGTAGGCTTCACAGGTGAATTCTACCAATCATTTCAAAAAGATCTAACGTCAATGTTGTTCAAACTCCCCCAAAAAATTGACCAGGAAGAAATGCTCCCAAACTCATTCTATGACACTAACATCACCTTAGTACCAGAGCCAAATAAATATATTATGAAAAAAGAAAATTATAGACCAATTTTTAAAATGAGTATCAATGCAAAATCCTCATCAAAATACTTGCTAACCAAATCCAAAAACATATTAAAAAATTATATATTGAGGTCAAGTGCGCTTTATACCAGTTATGCAAGGGTGGTTCAACTTAAGACAATGAATTAGTGTAATCCAGAACATTAATAAATCAAGGAAGAAAATCTCATGATCCTTTTAATAGATGGTGAAAAAGCTTTTGACAAAATACAACATGCTTTCTTGAAAAAAAAAAACACTCTGAAAGGTAGGAATAGAAGGAAACTTTCTCAATATGACAAAGTGCATATATGAAACATCCTCAGCTAACATTGATATCAATGGAGAAAGACTGATGCTTTCCCACTGAGATAGGGAACAAGACAAGGAGGCCCACTTTCTCCATTGTTATTCAATATGGCTCTAGAAGTTCTAGCTAGAGCAACAAGGCAAGAAAAAGAAGTAAAGTTCACCAAATAGGAAATGAAGAAGTAAAACTTTCACTATTCACTAATGATATGATTTTATACATAGAAAATTCTGGAAAAATACACGGAAAAAATGATTAAAACTTATAAACAATTTCAGCATAGTGCAGGACCAAGATTAATATGGACTTCCAGGAAAATGGCATCAAAATAGGAAGGCAGAGCCCAGCTCTCTCACAAAAAAGAACAGAGAAAGGGCAAAAAACCTATTCGAGGGAGCTGCTTTGGAAATTTATAGAACAGGAAAGTGCTAGACATCATCCAGGAGGGAACTAGACAGGTAAAGAAGCCAAAGGGAATCATCTGTGAGTTACTCGCCCCTGTGGCTGGAAAAGTCACATATACCCTACCCTCAAGGCAAATAGCCTTGGTAAACCCCCTGACTCACTGCAAACAATTGAGTGAAAGGTAACATTTCCTGGGAAGAAGAGGGGTCTGGCTGAGGGTACAGAGGCAGGAAGATTCAGGTAAGTACGCTTTCAGAAGTGTACTTGGGCTGTGGAGCTGGTGTAACTCAGTGGAGGAATTCCTGCATTGCACATATGAGGTCCCAGGTTGGATTCCTGGGTGTCCCTAGAAGAGTGATCCACAGAGTGATCCAGAGGGTTTAACGGGGATTGTGCTGATTTCCATGAAGTAGTTGTAGGAATCCTTGGCTCCTTCTCTGCCTATCCCTAAGCTCTTCATCTCCCTGAAAGGAAGTTCAACTCTGTGACAAGCCAGTAGTCGGTCCACAGCAACCCTGCTTTCAACTTCTTAGCCACCCAGCAGACACATCCCACATTGCAGGACCACTCTGCAGCTGCCAGGCCATATTCAACACTGTTGACTCTTTTAAATCACTTCCTCTTCACTATTAAAGGGAACAACATAAGTCACTGGACCAAATATCTCTTTCTTCATGCAGCAGGATTCATCCTTGATGTCAATTATCACATGAGAAGCATAAAGAAGCCTGCCTGATTTGGGGTGGGAGGCTCAATTTAGCACTCCCTCACACACAGAATCCGGGCCCCTTTGGCATGAGCTTTCTTGACATAACCTCTTATGCGGGTAAATGAGTAATGTAATTAGCAACATCTGACTGCCTATGTTTCCCAAACTCAGAAGAAGATTCCATACTTTCTTATCATCTTGAAGATATGTGGAAGGTCAAGCTAGAGTTGGTCATGTCATGTCCTCACTGAGCTCCCAAGCCTAGAAGCCAAGGCACTCTATCCATCATTGGGGCACTCAACTCTCTGACATGTCAGGAGGGGAGTGACTCTGTTAAGTGTTTCGCAAACATTATCTCACTTAATTCTCTCTCAAAAGCCTAGTAGTGTGTATTATCTACTATTTTCTGATGATATAATTGAGCCTCAGAAAAGACAAATGAGCTCCCAGGTTCACTAATAAATACTTAGCTTCAAGACACATTCAGGTATGTTCAGTATTTAAATAGTCAATATCTTCTCACTTTTGGGCGAGTGTGTCTGTTGCTGAAAAAGGCAAATGGATGAGCTATAGGATTTATATAAAGGCCAGGATTCTCTTCCATGACTAAGCTTCCAGAAAAAATAATTTCTAATTTTCTAGTCTCATTACTTATTATACCCTGAAAATATATCTAAGTAATATAGTATAACTAAATGTAATGGGAAATAAATCATGTAATAAGCTAACGCAGTGACTGGACATAGAGTTAGAAGTTCATTAATAATGCTTGTACATATGAATGATCCCAATATTGATATATTTTATGTATGTAAATATGTGTATTTTAGTATGGAAATTATTCTACTCCTAAGGGGTATTATCAGCTCAGGACAAGTGAGAAAATAGGACAAAAATTAAAAGTATAGAACAAGAGACAAGTTGTCAATCAAAGGCAGAGTAATTTTGAAATGATGTTTTGGATCCCAACTCATCACTTAAGTATCTGAGCATCTATCCCAGAATCGATTAGTAAATACTTAATGTAGAACATTATTCACTATAGAACTACATGCTTATTTGTGATGTATAATAGTGTAATGTAATTATATTCTATTTTTAATGTTCCCTCAGTTTGTAGAACACAATAAGACATGAAGTCAAAGTCTTTTAAAAAAATGAACATCTTCTGGATTTATAACTCCTTCCATGATGCCTCCTTCCCCAACATTCAGAGCGCTCTCAAAGCTTTCCCAGAATTTGCCCTATTCTAGTTTGTGTGTGGAGATAAGTTAGGTCTCTACCTCTCTTTGCCTTATCCTCCTGCTCCTTTTGAAACAATACACCTTAACTAAAAGATGCTAAAGGTAGGCAGCCTGTGTGAACTGGGAAGTTAAGGGAGAGACATAGAAGGCCTGTGGGATGCAGCAGCCAGGACTTTTGTCAATGATCCAGAACAGGACAAGAAGAAACTTGGCTTCATTTGATCACATCAAGCAAAATTACATGATTATCTCAAAGAGGATCTTGGGATAATAATAAATGAAAGGAAATGCCAGTTTTCAAATGGTGACTGTAGAAGTTTCATATTGTTTATGAATTCCAAAAATAGATATTGGATTATATTTGTAAACTGGTCCATTCCTCTGGGCATATTGGATTGTATAAGATTCAGAGGTTTCACTTTTACTTGATTAAATTATGATCAAGGCTTTGATTTCACCACATCAGTAGGACATTGAGTCCCTGCTCCCT
>JAKSZT010033486.1:20233-41388 GCA_026826555.1 Tolypeutes matacus
TATAAAACTCTCAAAAGCTTCTGTTTGTCTATCTCTTTCTCATTCTCCTGATAACTTGCTGATTCAGAAGAACTAGTGGATATTGAAGGATGCATCTCCATGGAAAGATTTGCAAGGTGCACCATCTGCTGGCCAGCCAGTAAAGTGAAAGAAGACAGGCCTCTTTCTCCTGTTTCTTTCCCAGGTAGGATAGATCTGGTCAAGCCCCATTAGTGACTCCCTGCCCCAGTTTTGATTACTTACACAGGGCAATCTTAAAGTTTTAGAAAAATTTAATTCAAATACCAAAGAAGTGCTGTGAAATAAAATCACTATGCAAGAGAGAGAAATTAATTGATCAACAAAGCAACATCATCAACATAATCAGATGACAAGATATCAACATAAGATAAAAATCCATATAAAGAAAGAGGAAGATGTGGCCCAAGCAATGGAATAAACAAAGAATCCAGACAAAACACAGGATTTAAGGTAACTAATAAAGGATGTTCACACAACAAACCTCACAGTTAATTTAAGGAGATGAAGGAAAATAGAACTAAAGAGATAATGGATAAGATGACCCTGTGTGAGTATGAAGAACAACTTGAAAGCCCGCAAAACAGCAACACAGCTGATGAGAATGAAAGACACAATTAATGAGATTAAAAATATATTAGATAAGTTGAAATAAAGTTAAAAATTTTTTTTTAAATACATTAGAGTGGAGTGGATATAGCTCAGTGGTTGGGTGCCTGCTTTACATGTACAAAGTTCCAGGTTCATTCTCTGATACCTTATAAATGCTTATATTAAAAAAGAAGAAAGAGCTAAAATCAAAGACTTAATTGCATACCTGGAGGAACAAATAAAAAGAACAGCAAAGCAATCCCAAAGCAAGCAACAGGGTAGAAATAATATAGATTAGAGCAGAAATAAATGCAATGGAAAATAAGAAAAACAATGGAGAAAATCAACCAAACTAAAAGTTAGTTCTTGGAGAAGATCAACAAAATCGATAAACCCTTAGCTAGACTAACAAAGAAAAAAAAGAGATATGATGTAAATGAATAAAACCAGAAATGAGAAGGAGGGCATTACCACTAACCCAGCAGAAATAAAAGAAGTCATAAAGGGATATTATGAGCAACCGTATACCAACAAAATAGACAATTTTTTGAAATGTACAAATTTCTGGAAACATACGAAAAAAATCACACTGATGCTAGAAAAAATAGAAAACCTCAACAAACAAATCACAAGTAAAGAAATAGAAACAGTTGTCAAAAGCCTCCCCAAAATGAAATGTCCAGGACCAGTAGGCTTCACAGGTGAATTCTACCAATCATTTCAAAAAGATCTAACGTCAATGTTGTTCAAACTCCCCCAAAAAATTAACCAGGAAGAAATGCTCCCAAACTCATTCTATGACACTAACATCACCTTAGTACCAGAGCCAAATAAATATATTATGAAAAAAGAAAATTATAGACCAATTTTTAAAATGAATATCAATGCAAAATCCTCATCAAAATACTTGCTAACCAAATCCAAAAATATATTAAAAAATTATATATTGAGGTCAAGTGCGCTTTATACCAGTTATGCAAGGGTGGTTCAACTTAAGACAATGAATTAGTGTAATCCAGAACATTAATAAATCAAGGAAGAAAATCTCATGATCCTTTTAATAGATGGTGAAAAAGCTTTTGACAAAATACAACATGCTTTCTTGAAAAAAAAAAAACACTCTGAAAGGTAGGAATAGAAGGAAACTTTCTCAATATGACAAAGTGCATATATGAAACATCCTCAGCTAACATTGATATCAATGGAGAAAGACTGATGCTTTCCCACTGAGATAGGGAACAAGACAAGGAGGCCCACTTTCTCCATTGTTATTCAATATGGCTCTAGAAGTTCTAGCTAGAGCAACAAGGCAAGAAAAAGAAGTAAAGTTCACCAAATAGGAAATGAAGAAGTAAAACTTTCACTATTCACTAATGATATGATTTTATACATAGAAAATTCTGGAAAAATACACGGAAAAAATGATTAAAACTTATAAACAATTTCAGCATAGTGCAGGACCAAGATTAATATGGACTTCCAGGAAAATGGCATCAAAATAGGAAGGCAGAGCCCAGCTCTCTCACAAAAAAGAACAGAGAAAGGGCAAAAACCTATTCGAGGGAGCTGCTTTGGAAATTTATAGAACAGGAAAGTGCTAGACATCATCCAGGAGGGAACTAGACAGGTAAAGAAGCCAAAGGGAATCATCTGTGAGTTACTCGCCCCTGTGGCTGGAAAAGTCACATATACCCTACCCTCAAGGCAAATAGCCTTGGTAAACCCCCTGACTCACTGCAACCAATTGAGTGAAAGGTAACATTTCCTGGGAAGAAGAGGGGTCTGGCTGAGGGTACAGAGGCAGGAAGATTCAGTTAAGTACGCTTTCAGAAGTGTACTTGGGCTGTGGAGCTGGTGTAACTCAGTGGAGGAATTCCTGCATTGCACATATGAGGTCCCAGGTTGGATTCCTGGGTGTCCCTAGAAGAGTGATCCACAGAGTGATCCAGAGGGTTTAACGGGGATTGTGCTGATTTCCATGAAGTAGTTGTAGGAATCCTTGGCTCCTTCTCTGCCTATCCCTGAGCTCT
This sequence comes from Tolypeutes matacus, assembly GCA_026826555.1. Taxonomy (NCBI): domain Eukaryota; kingdom Metazoa; phylum Chordata; class Mammalia; order Cingulata; family Chlamyphoridae; genus Tolypeutes; species Tolypeutes matacus. Next base: position 22,873 of record JAKSZT010033486.1, read on the forward strand.
TCATCTCCCTTAAAGGAAGTTCAACTCTGTGACAAGCCAGTAGTCGGTCCACAGCAACCCTGCTTTCAACTTCTTAGCCACCCAGCAGACACATCCCACATTGCAGGACCACTCTGCAGCTGCCAGGCCATATTCAACACTGTTGACTCTTTTAAATCACTTCCTCTTCACTATTAAAGGGAACAACATAAGTCACTGGACCAAATATCTCTTTCTTCATGCAGCAGGATTCATCCTTGATGTCAATTATCACATGAGAAGCATAAAGAAGCCTGCCTGATTTGGGGTGGGAGGCTCAATTTAGCACTCCCTCACACACAGAATCTGGGCCCCTTTGGCATGAGCTTTCTTGACATAACCTCTTATGCGGGTAAATGAGTAATGTAATTAGCAACATCTGACTGCCTATGTTTCCCAAACTCAGAAGAAGATTCCATACTTTCTTATCATCTTGAAGATATGTGGAAGGTCAAGCTAGAGTTGGTCATGTCATGTCCTCACTGAGCTCCCAAGCCTAGAAGCCAAGGCACTCTATCCATCATTGGGGCACTCAACTCTCTGACATGTCAGGAGGGGAGTGACTCTGTTAAGTGTTTCGCAAACATTATCTCACTTAATTCTCTCTCAAAAGCCTAGTAGTGTGTATTATCTACTATTTTCTGATGATATAATTGAGCCTCAGAAAAGACAAATGAGCTCCCAGGTTCACTAATAAATACTTAGCTTCAAGACACATTCAGGTATGTTCAGTATTTAAATAGTCAAAGGGATATCTTCTCACTTTTGGGCGAGTGTGTCTGTTGCTGAAAAAGGCAAATGGATGAGCTATAGGATTTATATAAAGGCCAGGATTCTCTTCCATGACTAAGCTTCCAGAAAAAATAATTTCTAATTTTCTAGTCTCATTACTTATTATACCCTGAAAATATATCTAAGTAATATAGTATAACTAAATGTAATGGGAAATAAATCATGTAATAAGCTAACGCAGTGACTGGACATAGAGTTAGAAGTTCATTAATAATGCTTGTACATATGAATGATCCCGATATTGATATATTTTATGTATGTAAATATGTGTATTTTAGTATGGAAATTATTCTACCCCTAAGGGGTATTATCAGCTCAGGACAAGTGAGAAAATAGGACAAAAATTAAAAGTATAGAACAAGAGACAAGTTGTCAATCAAAGGCAGAGTAATTTTGAAATGATGGTTTGGATCCCAACTCATCACTTAAGTATCTGAGCATCTATCCCAGAATCGATTAGTAAATACTTAATGTAAAACATTATTCACTATAGAACTACATGCTTATTTGTGATGTATAATAGTGTAATGTAATTATATTCTATTTTTAATGTTCCCTCAGTTTGTAGAACACAATAAGACATGAAGTCAAAGTCTTTTAAAAAAATGAACATCTTCTGGATTTATAACTCCTTCCATGATGCCTCCTTCCCCAACATTCAGAGCGCTCTCAAAGCTTTCCCAGAATTTGCCCTATTCTAGTTTGTGTGTGGAGATAAGTTAGGTCTCTACCTCTCTTTGCCTTATCCTCCTGCTCCTTTTGAAACAATACACCTTAACTAAAAGATGCTAAAGGTAGGCAGCCTGTGTGAACTGGGAAGTTAAGGGAGAGACATAGAAGGCCTGTGGGATGCAGCAGCCAGGACTTTTGTCAATGATCCAGAACAGGACAAGAAGAAACTTGGCTTCATTTGATCACATCAAGCAAAATTACATGATTATCTCAAAGAGGATCTTGGGATAATAATAAATGAAAGGAAATGCCAGTTTTCAAATGGTGACTGTAGAAGTTTCATATTGTTTATGAATTCCAAAAATAGATATTGGATTATATTTGTAAACTGGTCCGTTCCTCTGGGCATATTGGATTGTATAAGATTCAGAGGTTTCACTTTTACTTGATTAAATTATGATCAAGGCTTTGATTTCACCACATCAGTAGGACATTGAGTCCCTGCTCCCTTGGTGGGTGGGTACTCACAGAGAAAATGACATGGCAGAGGAGACAGTGGGAGAAGAGAGCTGGAGCTCCAGGATGTAAATATACAGGAGAAGAATACAGAGGAATAGAGACAGCTCCATAGACACTGCAGAGGCCCTGGGAAGAGAGAGAGCCTGTATTAGTCAGCCAAAGGGGTGCTGATCCAAAATACCAATATCAGTTGGTTTTTATTTAGGGTATTTATTTGGGGTAGAAGCTTACACTTACCAGGCCATAAAGCATAAGTTTCTTCTTTCACTAAAGTCTGTTGCCATGTGTTGGAGTAAGACAGCTGCTGACATTTGCCAGGGTGCAGGCATCTTGGGTTCCTCTCTTCCTGGGGCTCCGTTTCTCTCCGGGCTCACCTCCTCTTGTTCCTCCACAAAGTCAGCTGTAGACTATGAGGCTCTCTAGCCTTTGTCTCTCTCCACAAGGCCAGCTGTGAATTGTCAGGGGAACCACTCATCTCTATCCTGGGGTCTCCTCTCCTTCTTTATGACCAAGCTCCTCTGTGTGCTTGCTTTCCCTGGCTCCAGCATTAAAACTCAGCTTCAGAACTCCAAATCAAAAAACTCCAACTCTGTCCTTTGCCATATCTTTTATCTTTGAGACCCCACCCACCAAAGGGTGGGGCTCAATGCCCTACTGACGTAGCCCAATCAAAGCCCTAATCATAACTTAATCATGCCCAGATGAACAGATGAGTTTACAAGCATAATCCAATATCTATTTTTGGAATTCATAAGTATATCAAACTGCTAAACTGCTACAGAGCCTAAGAGTCTATAACTGACCTTGTGAAGAGAACAGAGGAGCTGAGCCTGGGAAGAAACGAGCCCTGGGGAGAGTGATGAGCCTTATGCCAGCCTGCAGCTGAGACCAGAAAAGGCTGGGATCACAGAGCCTGAAGAGGAAGCCTGAACCCTTGCAGAGACCGGTGGCCATATTGCTCCAACATGTGGCAACAGACTTTGGTGAGAGAAGTAATTTACTCTTTGTGGCCTTGTGACTGTAAGCTTCTACCTCAAATAAATACCCTTTATAAAAACCAACTGATTTCTGATATTTTTCATCAGCACCCCTTTGGCTGACTAATACAGTGACCTTATCAAATATTTAATATACAAGGTGACCATGGTAAATTGAATTCATTTATTACAGACAGCATCACTGGATGAGTAGAATGGTATCTACACTAGCAGTGTGGGAACTGGAATTTTCAATTTCTATAAATCTGAAGAAAAATGGGACAGGTAATATGCTATAATATATAAAGAGTTATTATTTTAAAATCTTTTCTTTGAAGGGAGAAAGCTTATTGTAGTTACTACATAATAGCTTTGAACATAAATTCAGAGCATAGAGATAAGGAGAGGGGCTTGGGAAATGGACTATGTCCAATCTCAGTTCCTCGATTTACTAGCTTAGGGATTTTTAATGCTCAAAGCCTCATTTCCCTCATATGAAGAATAGGATTAACACTACCACTTAGCATAGGGCTCATAAGAGATTAAAGAAATGAGAGATGTAAATTACTTACCACAATGCCTAAGTCTGTTTTAAAAACCAGTCTTAGTGAGGATGATGGCAGTAATGGTGATGATGCAGGCTGTAGTTGTGATGATGATGTTGGTGATGATGGAGTTAGTGGTGATGGTTGTGGTGGTGGTGATGGTGACAATCATGCAGGGGTGGGATGGATACCATGACGCCAGTCCCCACGTGGTTAATTTGATACTGAGAAGACATAGCAGTGGTGCAGGGAAGAGAGGAATGGCAGCACACGGATGAGGACCAGGCGGTCCTGGCACACAGCCCCCACACGTGGTGGGGTGAGGGGGGAAGAGGAGCATCGCCTGAGTGTGTCCTCTGCCTCCTCCTTCCCAAGGATTTAGCGCACTAATGGAGAAAGGGCCACAACCTGAAAAGGCCACACCTCCTCTTCCCTGGCTGCCACTAGTAGCTCCAAAAGGGCAGAGACCCTCAGGGCTTCCTCCTATCAATAGGCTGCAGCCTGTCAAAATCCAGCTGGAGGGGACCCTGAGCCTGGGCACCCCTGTCCTGGCAGAACAGCCACACAGAGGCCCAGGTTCCCTCAGAGCCACAAGGCCAGCGCCAGCCACTTCTAAGCAGAAATCAATCAAGTATCTGAAGCTCTCGGTGCTGGAAGAAACGGGAGTGGAGCTGAGAGGAGCTTTGCGCCGGGAAGGGGGTCAGGCAGCAGGACAACAGTCCTAGGGAAATGACATGGGAGAGGGGGCATGGAAACACTGTCTTCCTGGGTCCTCCCTAAGGAGAAGCGGCCAGTGATGAAGTTTACAAATAACTTTAAATTGTGTGGACTAAAACTTGCCCTTTGAGGAAGTGGCATATTTGAGCTTTGAGATGAGTGCAAACTAACTAGCTGTCATTTAAGAATGTTCCAAGGAAAGTGGCTGAGAAATTATTTTCTATATTGATCAGGAAAAATCCCAAAGCAGTTGATTGTTTAGAATTTAGTTAATAGAAATATAGCCATGTTGGCCCCTTTGTTCAGACAAATGTACTGTGGTAATATCAGAGGTCAATAACAGGGAAAGATTGGGTGAGTGGAAATGGAAACTGTCTACCTTGTCTTTGAAACTTTTCTGTAAATCTTAAATTATTCCAAGATAAAATTTTTTAGTCAACTTTGATGGAAAACAACCAATATTATATTGGGAGTATTAAAACTTCTCTTTGAAGAATAATATGTGCTCACACTGCCAGATAGCATTAAATGTTTGAATGTGGTCAGAAAAATAAATAATAACTGCTTCCTCATTTCCATTGTGATCCATAGTAGTTAGGTATGCTTAACTGAAATGATGTTAAGATAACATAAAGCAACATGCTAATAGATGCCTCTTGTTTTCAGGTATAATTTGGTCTTCTGAAAGTTGTTGTTTTGGGGCTGAGATGTGTTAGTGAGCGGAAAGCTGGCACCATGTGTGGGACCTGGTCCGTGTTTCAAGAATGGACAAATATCAAACATTATATGTGGTTTAGATATGAGGGATTGATCATGGCTTTGGGCCACAGATTCTGTGGCTGGGAAATAAAGGGAAATGGATAGCCTCCCCCATATCCCTTTCCTTCAGGAAATGATGGGATTGTAAACATTTGGCATTTAAGATGTATGATTTTGGAGGTGAAAATTAATTTGAATCAACTTACTACATTGGGGAGGTACAAGGGATGAAATCAAATCCCACGATATTATAAGCTCAAGTGCAGCAAATTGTCCTATGTCCCTGCCCCTTGCAGGCACAGCGTGGACCTGATCAGGGTGGAGAAACATGACCCTGCATGTGGGGCAGTCTCCTTCCTGTGTGCAGGTGCAGGTGGACAGGCACCTGCTGGCTGAGCCCTCCACTACCACCTGCTCCCACTGGAGGCTGAGTCTGCAGCAGTCAAGTTCCTGGAATCTCCTGGACAGGAACCACCTGCTGCAAACTCCTCCAGGGAGGAATGAATCCCAGACCCTGGCCCCTCCTGGATCCCTCTGGAAGCGCTATGACTGCCCGGTTGGTCTCAATGTACTCTAACCACCAAATGGCTAAAAAGCAGGGAATTTGGTTCTCCTTGTGGGGTCACTCAAAGAAGGCAAAGTTTGTAGTGCCTCTTTGACTCCTGTCCAAAATTTGCAAATTACACAACTGAAATATTCTGCCACCAAAAACATGTAAAGGCTCTATGTCCATTGTATGGGTGTTTAAAAATACCAGAGGTCAGCAAAAAATAAAAATAAAAAATAAAAGTGTGAGCATTTGGGGGGGATGTCAAAATGTAATGCAAATTTAGGGTTTTCAACTAAAACATGTTATCAAAATATTTTGGCTTCTTTTTTATAAGTGGATTCTTGAGAAACTCAAGCACATTTGAAAATCTGAACCTGTAGAAATTGTTCTACTTGACCATTTAATGTAAAGTTGTCAAAATCTAAATGAATTTTGATAAGTAATTTAGTTGCACTTTTTGAAATTCTTAATTGGATTTTAAAAGTTGGATTTGTACGATGTTGATGCAATAATTACCTATAGTTAGCCAAAGGTTTTAAGAAGCTGAGATTCATTATTACAGCTGCCTGTGTCAGGTGGTGGAATATCGAACACTAATACCAATGAAAGGATGAAGATTTAAAGGGAAGTTAATATGTGAATATGATTAAGCATTGTTTTTCATTTAATTTTTTTGTTAATAAGGAAAAGAAAACTTGAATGATTTGGAGTTATTGAAGTGCTTTGTGCTACATCCCTTGGCACTACTTCATTACTGATTTCATTGGCTAAATATCTTGAGTATTCTTTGACTAGGAATTAGACATATCTTAAGCCTATAAGGAGAGTTCTTGTTGTATAGATGAGGAAGCAGGGATTTCATTTACATTGCTACACACTGAGTCCATTGGACCTGGAAACTCATGGGCTTTCCCCTCAATGTGGTGCCTTTAGCAAAAATAAATAAATTGGTTTTTTATTTGAAAAAGTATTTATTTAATAATTTATTCCCTGCTGGTTCAAAACAATGATATGTACTTACTTGTAAATATCCAGTAAAATGCTTCTGAAGAAAAAAAAAATTAACTATATCATTTAACTAATCTGTGTTCATCTGTGTATCTTTCTGAACACTAGGGGAACAACTGAGTTGGTTGATGGAATTCAATGAGATGAAAGCACCTGGACAGAACATTTGAGAAGTAATGCTTCCATAACCTCTTGAGCTGCCTTTTTCATTTTATTTTTGAATTTGAAATAAATTTTAAATAAAAAAGGACTTAAAGGAAAATGGAGACTTTATGTTTTGGCATGCCACTGTAACTGGAGCACATGGTCTGGTATTAATTTAATCCTTCACCAGCAAGTGTTTATTGAGCACCTATGGAGCACTTTTTTGAGGGTCTAAGGAAGTTCTAAGGAGGTGGGAGTACAACTTTACAGACAACAGTCAGAAAAGCCCTCTTTCAGAAGGCAGCATTTGTTCTGAAGTGGGGAACGTGGGCACCAAGCATCTATTTGAAGGGAGAACATTCCAGGCAGCAAGAGACACAACCATCAGCAGAAGAGTGTCTGGTGTGTGCAAGGAAGGATAGGGAGGCCCATGTGCAGGAGCAGCAGGAGGGAGGGGAGATGCACAGGCAATGGGAACCGCTCATGACCAGTCTAATGCCTGAGGCCTTTCCTGTGAACAGGGTGGATGTGAGCACAATATGACTTGATACATCACAACCAGGGACAACAGAACTCCATTATTATATCCAGGCTAAATATAACTCACTTAGATGGGAAATGACAACATTAACACAGTATCCTCTTTCAAAGGGCATCATGTGGCAAAGTTTAAAGTTGCTTCCTCTTGATTTCAAATGATATGATGAAATCCTAATCCCCGGCATCCCAGGTGAACATAGAAGGAAATAAGGTCATCATAGATGCAATTAATTAAGATGAGGTCCTACTGAACAGGGTGGGCCCTTAATCCAATATGACTGAGTCATCTCAGCTGTAAAACAGGCTTCTTCTATCTCCATAATCCCATGACTATTCTTGGGAGTCACATGGTGGACATTAATTCAAATGACCCTAAAGATACAACTTCCAAAAATCACTCAGAGACCATCAATGGCCTCTCCCCTCTGGGCATCTGGTCACCAACTGACAGAGGAGCACACATTTGGGATGGTTCTGGCTGACATTTCCAGAAGCCCATCTGCCATAATTCAGAGGCAGGACATTCTCAGAGGGAATCAATGGCTTCTCCCTGCTGGGATGCTGGTCACCCACTGACTTTGGAACACACCATTGAATGGTTATGTATGATAATTCAGAAGCCCATCTGCCACAAGCAAGAAGCAGGACATTCTCAGAGGGAATGTTTACCTGTGGAATTCCCTGACAATCCAGGCCCACACTGACCATAAAAGCTGACTGACATGTTCTGAAATGTTGCCCTCCCTGCTCTCCTAGGGGTACCTCCACACTGACTCTTCAAGTATGTCCATTTCATGAGGGTACTGCTGTAATCTGGACTACATTTGGTAGTGGACAATGGTGACAACTACAAGAGCATCCAGGGGAGTGGGCTGGCCCCTTAGACCCTGGGTATGTCCACTCCGTGTACCCATCTCTCCTGAATGATGACTCTGAGCAGTGGTCTGCTCTGGGCCTCCAGGCAGCATGCCCACCCCTGGGAGGAGGCAGATGGCAGCCATGGTGTGAGGTGCCCAGGAGGGCACTGAGGCAGCCACTCATCCATCACTGATATTCAGGTGGGGGTGAAGGTGCCCACTCAGCTCCCCCAGCTCTGGGATGCTGTGGCTCTGGCAGGACAACGTGCTGGATCAGGTTCCCCTGACACTCCCTCCCTGCAATGCCCCCAAATCCTTCACCAGGCATCACAGCCCTGTGTGATCATTCATACACTCCCCAGCGTGCTCCCCACATGTGTACCCCCTCACTAGAGCCTCCTTCTCTCTGGAACTCATCATTCACTTGCCCACCTCAGAACCCCCGTGGCTCAGTGCCCCACCCATGGCCCCTGCCATGCTCTGAGAACTTGGAAAATATGTTCTACACCCTGGGGGTCCTTCTGAGCAAATACTGGCTTGGAGGTTTGGGGGTGTGAGGACTTGGGGTGGCATAGAGCATGAAGCAACACCAGACCACAAGTCCAGGGTTCAGTGAAAGACAAATCTTGTGTGATCCTTGGATATGATAAAATATAGAATGAGAAGCCTTTGGAGGGTATTGCACCCGAGTGTGACAAATTCTGATATTCACTGAATTTCAACCCCTCCTTGTGTGTGCTTAGAAATGAGGCCAAAGTGGTAAGTGACTTCCCAAGATCACACCCCCTGAACTCGGCCCTGATCTGGATTGTGTCCCATACTGCTTCCCACCCCTTCTTGTACATCTCTCTTCTCTCCCTTCGTGCATTGGCTACACATGACACCAGTCCCTGAATTTTCTAGGAATGATCTCCCGTCTACCTGATGTCCTCTCAGGGAAGTAGGAGCTAGAATGGTCCAATTGTGCCAGAGGGAAGACTTAGAAGACCCTGAGGGGCACACTGACTTGTCCAGGGTCACAGAACTGGCAGGAGGAGGACTGAGTCTGAACCCAGCTCAATCCCCTCAATGGTTCCTGATGCCCCCAGGCCTTAGCAGGGCAGCCTGGAGTCATGTGCTGGTGAAATTGTGCACAGCTGGGAAAGGACATGGGAGAGGATGGTGAGAAGTCAGCAGTCCAGAGGGGTGCTTGGGGAGTTGTTATCCAGGAAAGAGGTACAGGGAAGGGGACACAGGAAGTGACCTCACTTCCTTGGAGATGGAGCCTCACAGAAGTTGGAACCTGGTAACCAGGCACCCACATTCTAGAGCCAACCCCTAACATCTCACTCAGGCAGAGAAGCTCGAGAGAGCAAGATGTTCACTTGCTGCCTCCGTGCTGCCCGAGACTCCCGTATCATAAAACCCCATGGCAAGAGCCTTGGCCAACGCTGCCGGCATTGGCTAACCCCACGGCCTCGAAGGCTGTGGCCATTTACAAGGAGGAACCACGAGGTAACCTAGGGTGCTAGACAGGAGCTGCAGGCCAGGCCAACCCTGTGGCTCTACCTGGGCAGCTTCAGCTCCTCCACTCTGGTGGGGGAGAGTGCAGGGGAGGGGCATGAGTGTGGACATCCCTGGGCAGGAGCAGGGTTTCAGGTGGATGCCAGGTGGCTCATCCTATTCACTTCTAGGCAATGCCTGGCAGTGTGGGATGGGGAGACCTGGGCTGGTACTGCCCTACCCAGATATTGATCCTGAGCTCGGAGCTATCGTTTCCCCTCTGGGAGGAAGACTACAGAAAGGATCTGTGCCTCATCTGAGAGGACAACTTCACATGGGCTTCTTCCACTTTGGGACTGCCAGGCTGGGTCTTGATGCCTCCAGGCCTGGCTGATGGCTCTCTTTTTGCAGGGCTCCTCCCATGAGACCACTGATGAGCAGGTGTTGGAGCTCATCGACACCTCCTCCCTTACCGCCAACAGGGACCAGAGCAGGATGGAGGTGAGATGGGAGCAGAGGGTCCACCACTCCCAGGTCCCTAGACAGTCATGTGGGCTCCGGATCCCAGACCCTGCCTGGGCAGCACCCCAGCTTCCCTCCCAGGGACTCCTTCTGTCAGTGCTCAATCCCATGCCCAGAGGGATCTGGGCTCCAACGCCAACCACAACTGCCCCCACCCAGCCCCAGCCTTGAGCAGGTGAATGTTTGATGGAATATCAGAAAAGAGACTTCCACAAAGACTCACCTTCATGTTAAAACCTGAAGGTAATTGTTTTTGCTATGCTTTGTTTGTTGCCCCACAGGTGCTCTCCCATCCCAGGTGTCCCACGTGTAGTCCGCTAGTTTGTCCCCCCAAACCTTTTCTCTCCTTACACATTGTCACCTTTCCTGGGTCATTTTCACATAAAGATGGTGAGGGAATGATACTGTATTACATGTTTCTACTCAACTTACCATTTCACAGAGCTCACCCCTGTGACTTCCAGGTCAGGTGACAGGGTTGCATTATTATCATAGGGTAGGCTGGGGCCTCAGGGGATCAGCCTCTCACTCCCTTGGACCTTGACAGGAATTCTTCCTCTTGCCATTTGAACAGTGCTGCAGGGAATATCCCGTGTCCTTGAATATCCTAATATTTCCAGATCATTCCTAATAGACTCCTGGGAATGAGATGGTCTTGTGAAGGTCATGCAAATATAAATTTTGAATGCCTGGGGCCAGTTAAAACAGTTAAAGACCGAAAAGCAGGCTGCTTCCCTGTCATCTGACAACCTTGTGTGTGAAAAGGTTTGAAACACTGGTCTGATGTCAGCACGGAAAATAAATTCATATTGCAATTTCCCCAGTGAGGAAGTGATCATTCTTGAATATTTTCAAGACAATTTAGAATTTCTCTTGACTGCATCATCAGCTCACATCCTTGGCCAAGCCAGGGCCATTGTCCCACCATCAAATTCCCAGGCATTTACCAATACACAGTATCAGGGATCGCAATACCATCAGATTAGCAAAACTCACTTTAATGCAAAAGGCAGAAGAGAAGGCATCCTGCTTTGCAATCAAATGCCTGCACCCAGGGAGGGTCTCCCTGTCAAGGTCAATAACCTGAAGTCCATGTTCCACCTTCTGACCCAGTTCTTGAGATCTTGGTAATTCCTGGTCTGAGTTTTATCCCCAACCCTCCTGGTGGACATAGAGAAGCTCTGACTGTGTGTTCTTCCTCTGTCACTAACGCCGACACCCCAGTGTGAAAATGAAGATGAGGAGAAGACCAGCCCAGGGGAGGAATTCAACAGGGAGAGCAGTGAGGAGCTAGGCCAGAGTCTGGTGCACAGCCACCTTGGCAGGTAACTCTCAGTCACCTACCCTTTTCAGGGGAAATATAAAAATTTCCACCACACCCAAGAGGCCCGGGACCAGCTGGTCACCAGGTGAGCACCATGCCCCAACCTAACCCTAACTCTGCCAGCCTTCAGCATGTGTCTTGGGACATCGCATCAGCTCCCTGCACCTCACGTGGTTCCTTGGAAGACTAGGGCTTTAGAAGACACAGATAACAGGGTTACTAAGTGGATCAAACAGGACACACCATGAGAAATGCTCAGGCAGTGCTAGCCAGTGTGATGGGCTGCTGGAGGACTGGAGGTTTTCAGTCTTATTCTTGTTTCCCAACATATAGAAGCATATGACTCAGCCCTCACATACCCCTTGGCCATGAGCCCACCTATTCCCTTAATGTCAAAATGTTGGAGATTTCATCCAATATTGAGATCTGAAGTCTAGTTAGAAGAGCGTTTGCAGGGGGCTGGGAGGAGTGCCCCCAGCCCACTCTGACATCTGGGAATCTGCTGGGGGGGCTTAAACAATAAATAAATACAGGGTGCCTTTGTGTGCAGGTACATTTCTATATTTAGCCTAGTTGTAGGAATAAAGAAGAAAAAACTCTAGCTACGGGGCTTCCATTCTCGTCAGGTCTTAGTGACTGTAGCTCTCATGAGCAGGAAGGGTCTAGAGCACAGGAGATGTGACACCCTTATGGCTCCCTGCAGGTGTGCAGGGGACCCTGTATATATGGAAGGGGAAGGAAGATACCTGCCACAAATGCAAACGTGAGTGGACCCTAGGTTAAGAACAAAAGGTTCCTTAATCTTCATTGGAATAAAAAATGAGGATGTGGGTAGTGGCTGCTTCTTCAGACCATTGATCATGAGCCCCCTACTGTGAACTTTCTTCAACCAGTCCCCTGCTCAGTCACCAGTCAGCCCCTGCCAGGACTACCTTGGAGCATTGTGGTTTGGGCTGGGGACATATGGATGGGTGGGGCAGTTAGAGAATCATCCCCACACACACACACACATTGTTAACATCGGAGATGGTGGGAGGAAGGGCCCAGCCTCTGATCTGCCCACTCTCCTCCCACCAGGGCCATATGCTACGTCGTGGGAACCTGGCTGGACCACCACCTCCAAGTGATATCTCATCCCCTGGGCTCTCCCAGACACAGGGCCCTGCTGGCGTCTGTGAAAATTGAAAGCCAGGACATTGCCTGGCAATTCTGGGAATATCTTCTCCGTGGTGAGCTTGAGACCCTGAATTCAGCAGAGGCTGTACCAGAGGGTGAGGCAGGCTGGGTGTCATTGCCTGTGAGGGTGATTGTATGATCTGGGGGCAGCACCCAGGCAGGAGTCTTCAGGGCTCCTGTGGGATTAGGAACTAGAAGAACCTCAGAAAAATCATCTAGTGGTCCTCTGTAAGGGAAACTTCCTGGTTTGGGGCTGGTGGTTTGGGGCCTTTGCCCCTGAAAGGCTTGGGGATAGTTTCTGCCATTAAAAGGGCACCTGGCAAGGCTGGCATGATGCTGAACGCTGCTCCTCTTCCAGCGCCTCTGACAGGTCCAGCGCAGTCGGCCTCTGCAGCTCTACTTCCTGCTCGTCTTGCTTCTGAGCCAGCTGAAACCACCACAGCAGGGCCCGATATGAGGCTGTGCACCATGCCAGTCAGGCCGCCTGATGAGCTCGTGCCTGGCCAGGCACCACCGGAGGCCGAAGTTCCACTTCTCCAGCTTGCGCTAGAGGGTAGAAAGGAGAATTCCTTCCCCTCTCTTGAGGGCACTTTCATGATTTTTTTCTTAACTTTTTTTTTTGTTTTTTACTTTTTCTATGGCTATGTTTATTTTATAGTATTAAGCTGTATATATTAAATTACTGTTGTTATTGCTCCTTTGTCGTGTGCTTAACAGTGTCTTAGGTACATTTAGAGTTGTGCAACCATGCTTCACTGTCTTTGAAAATGTATCTTATTGCCAAACAGGAACCCCTGCCTGCTCAGCAGTCACAGTCTTTTTTGCCTCCTTTGGACCCTAGGAACAACTGACCTGCTGCTGTCTGTGTCCCTCTGACCTGGGCCCTGGCCTAAGCAGGTGGAAAGTCTGAGTCCACAGGCCCAGAGTCAGGCTCAACCAGGGAAGCTTTACCCTCTTTTGACACATGGGAGCAGCATGGCTCAGACATGTTAATGAATTGTCCAAAGTTCCCCAGCTGGAATGTCAGGGAACAAGGACGGAACCCAGACCAGGGCTCACAGCAGGGCTAGGTGTCTGAAGTCTGAGTCACCCATTTTGTGGCTGGGACCCACCCTTCTTCTGCCCCAGCCAGTGGCTCAACCCTACACACCTTTTCAAGTTCTGACAGATTCTGTGCAAGAGGTGCTCTTGGCTTGCTTTACAGGGTATGGAGAGAATAGAGTGCATGGAGAAGGGTGGCACTGTGGCCTCCTGGAAATTGACCACATGATCTCCCCAACCATGCAGGGCATGTAGGTCATCCAGGGAGATGAAAGAACAGGTAGAGAGAGGTCTTGGTACTCCTGAGAATGACAGAAGAGTGTGCCCTACATGGCAAGGCATTCCCTGGGCAGGATCATCACAGACAAGGTCCTGGAAGGATCTGGGGAATTGCTCAGGACTCACAAAGAAACTGGGATTCCTATGCCTGGGCAAGGTGAAGCCATGGCCTTATTTATGGTTTCTACAATTTTAATTGAATTTTTACTCACCTCTATTCAACATTTTGAGGTATCTTGCTCCTCTTATTCAGTTCCATCAAAATAGATTTTTCTTTGCAAATAAATTTGTATTCTTCATTTAATTGGATAAGGTACGTGTCCTGCATGATTTCCTTTTGTCCTTGACTGAAATGAAACTCAGTGCTACATTTTCTCCATTCTTCCCTCAAAGTTTCTTCCTACATTTCTAGGTATATTTTATCTTCTTATCTTTTAAGAATTCCCCACTTTGTACATTTTAATTTGCCAATTTATTTATAGAAGTGTTTTATGTTTCACAGGCTCAAGCTCTATTACAAAGTATCAAGATGGAGCTCTTAAAAATCATTAAACAGACATCATCATTAAACAGACACCACTGTGTTCTCTCTGACCATGCAGCAAATTACCAGTGGGATGGACTGGAGAATATGGGAGTGCAAGTAGTGTTGGGTGGGACAGGAAATCCTTAAGGATTCTGTAAACACCTTCAGAATGAGATGTTAGAATGGGACCTCTCAGTTCTCATCAGATCTGATCAAATCAGATGAGGCAGGAACATGCAAGAGCCTGTGCAAATTTTCCAAACAGTCCCTGAGTTATTTAAGCTACCTGATGATGAGCACATTAAAGGATGGTGAAGATGGAGACAGGTCTCCCTTGGGAATCACCCTGCACTCACTTCCACTCAAGATGTTGGTCGTTGTGCCTAGGCCATGGTGGGGGGTAATTTGGGAAAGGAGCACCCCACGGGAAGGTGGAAGAAAAGCAGGTGGAATCTGTGATGGAGGGGAGTGCACTGGTCCCAACCTCAGAGTCAGCTTGGATGCCCAAGACAATCATTGGATTTGAGAAGAAAAAAATTACAACTTTCTGTAAAATTAGTTTATATTCAAGATTTCCCTGGTCAGCCATCAGATTGTCATTCTTGAGACAGGAAGGAGCCTGAGGATGGGAGGGGGCCCTGCAGGGCTGAGCAGCTGCATGTCTGTGAACAATGATAAAGATGGTCCAGATTTGGGTGAGGTTCCAAAGCCCCACACGTGGCTGAGGGTGGGCTTCCCAGCAGGTTGAGTACAGGATGGGGTGGCATACAACCACAAGCAAAACATTCCTTCCTGTCTGCCCCATAATATCTAAGCCCCTGTTAACCTCAAGCAGTCAATACAGACATCATCGCAGTGGGCAGGGTAGCTGGTACCTGGGGGGTCCCCAGGATCCCAGAGAGGCATCAGGGTAGATAAAACATGAGAAAGTACTTGGTTTCTGATGTAAGCTTCAGGATGGGGTGGATTGCTGCAGCGTTCCCAACCATGGCCTCTCATCAGGAAGTGAAGACAGCTGAGGAGCACCATGTTGGAGGATAGTGGTCTCTATGGAATATATGATCATAGATATTAGTATGCAATCCAGCCATTTTATGAGACCTTGAAGCTCAGTGGGCCAAAGAGCCACCAATGTCATACAGAGAAAGTGCTCGATCCCTAGAGTGAGCCAAGGAATGAGCACCTGGATGTGGGCAAGAAACAGAACTAACTACCTTTGTTTACTTAGCGATGTCTCTAATTATAGAGGTCTTCAACAGAGCAGAGCTTTCAATGAATTTGAAACTAACAACAATAATATTTTGAGAGATATTCTTCTCAAAAATTATAAGAAATGTGTTGGTAAATTAACTTCTCTCTGTATATGTAGCATTCAACCTCCTCTTACTGCCTCTCTATTATACCTCAGAGGTCTGTTAAATGGGCAGAAACGTAAAGGCATTGAGTCCCATCTGCCCATTGGCCACAAATGGTTTTTTTCCCCACTGTTAGAGACTCCCTGTGGGATGAGCTCTGAGCATCAGTGCAGGATGTGACCCCAGGGCCTTCTAGGCAGCTTCCACAGTGTTGGCAAGACAAGCCCTTCCCCGGGCAGGGCCAGTTCAGGCTGGTGATGTCCCCACAGTGTGGGGGCCCCTGATGGAGACTGGCAGTGTCCCTGAGTTCAGAAGATGGAGCAGGAGCTCAAGGGGACATTATAGCCAGAATTTACAGTACAGAGTGCCTGAGGGAGGGAGCTGGAGGCAGAGTGGAGAGCTGCCCAGGGAGGGAGAAAGTGAGATACAGGGAGAGAGAGACAGAACAAGAGAGAGTGAGAGAAAGAGAGAGAGAGCTCACCAGAGCTGAACATGGGACATCGCTTAGATGATCCATGTGAGCATTCCCACATCTAAGTATATATCCCCCAAAATTGAAAGGTGAGACTCATGGTGATATTTATACACCACTGTTCAGAGAGGATTATTCTCAACAGCCTGTGGTGGAAGTAACCTAAATGACCATCAAGCAGATAAAGTATAAACAAATGTGGTTTATATGTGAAATGGAATATTATTCAGCAAGACAAAAAATAAAGTTGTGATATATTCTACAGCATGAATGAAACTTGAAGACTTCATTTGAGAGAAATAAGACATAAATGAAGGGTAAATATAATATGATTTCACATAAAGGAAATAACTAGATTAAGCAAATTTACAGAGGCAGCAAATAGCCTAGAGGTTACCAGCACTGGGAGTGGGGCTGCAATGGAGAATTATTGCTTCATTGGGACAGAATCTCATTTTTGGCATGCTGAAAGAATGAATATATATGCTGATAATGAGAGGACCTCATTGTGAATGAAATCAATGCCACTGACATATACACTTGAAAGCTGTTAAAATGAGAAATTTGAGTAGGCTGTGTTACTACAATAAAAAGCAGAAAAACTTGTTATATTCATAACAATGTCAAATGATAATGTTTTGTGTGATTTAGATGACATAATATACAGTTTTACATTAACTTCGCCTGCTTTTTTGCTTTTTTGAATATGGCTACAAACCAATGTAAAAGTACATATGGGGCTTTTATATTGGCAGGAATGGACTAGAGTGTGCTATAAGTACTCACACACATACACACAAAATTTGGATTATGCATTAAAAAATTTCTGGAAGGATAGAAAAGAAATACCTAATGTTGGTTAGATGTAGAGTGATATACTGTAGATTTGAGTTGGAAGAAAACTTTCTTTACACTAAATATATGTTTGTAATGGTCAACAGAAAAACAGATTCTGTAGGATAGTTGAACTAATGTCATAGAAATATGGGTATAGTGCTAGTGCTTTACAATTTGTAAGCTGCTTTCTCATCCAATAGTTCCTCTGCCCACATCCAGTAAGGGGACAGCACTGCATGGAAATAAAATACTAGACAAGATACTATTTCCATGAGTTTATTTGAGCAGTTAAGTATTCATAAATCATGGTAGCTTCCAATTGCATGTACAAAAGGGCCTCTGCAAGACAAATAGAGGAAGTTATAGAGGGTTAATGCATGCAAACTTAAAGTCAATATTAATTGGATATTGTAAAAAAAAAAATACATTTTTTCAGGTATTATTGACCTTAGGTTAGGTCAGACACCTAGGGGCTTGAGGCTTCCATACATTCCATTTATTTTTATAAGAAATGTTTGTGGCATTTGCTGTATTTATCAATGTCCACTTTTTGATCAGCTCTCACTAGAGAGCTTGGACAGGAGTTGATCTGTCCCACTCGTCATCAGTCTTCAGTGTCCAGATTCTATATAAGTATCAATAGTGAAGATGAGGCCTCATAGCCATCATGTCCATCTTCCTGTTCCAGGCTTTACTTTCCCTTCTGATGTTTTAGTCATGGAGAAATTATCTACTGAGTAAATGGCTGCAACTCCTCATTTAAGACAGTGGCACAATGAAAAGTATCAGGGATGCCATAACAAGCATTCATTACCAGGAGAATAGAGAGAACAGACTGCGGGTACTTCAAGCCAGGGCCCAGACCACAAATTAAACTCCACCAAATAAGTCCCAAGGTCTCGACATGCCCACTTCATCCAGTATATTTATTTTTTGCTTAATGTCTTCTATCAACTGTTCTAATCATGCAGATTGGTTCGTACAGAACAACCCTTTCTTTTAAAAGGCACTAGTGCTCCCCTTGGAACAACTATCTAGGGCCCTTTGGACTTAGACTATGCTCTGACATATTTACTTCCATTTGCATGGTTTCAATGGCTGTGATGTTATCATTCAAGATCCCTCTCTAAATATAAATATTTTAGATGGCTCACTCAGTTTGAACAATCTCATGGAAGCAAACATGTATATGAGGCAATTCCATCCTTCACCAGGTCTTGCAAAGAGTGGGTTTTCTTTGGTAAATCAGGGTTTCCAAAATTTTAGTATTCATTTTTGCAAAAATAATACTAAATTTAAAGTATCTGCAGAGTCTATGATAGAAACTAAGCTTACGTCTTGAATCAGGACCTTGACACTACATCTCCCTAATCAGGAAAGCGGAAAGGCCCTATACTAGTCAGG
>JAKSZT010033486.1:41488-54238 GCA_026826555.1 Tolypeutes matacus
TGGGCTTTCCCCTCAATGTGGTGCCTTTAGCAAAAATAAATAAATTGATTTTTTATTTGAAAAAGTATTTATTTAATAATTTATTCCCTGCTGGTTCAAAACAATGATATGTACTTACTTGTAAATATCCAGTAAAATGCTTCTGAAGAAAAAAAAATTTAACTATATCATTTAACTAATCTGTGTTCATCTGTGTATCTTTCTGAACACTAGGGGAACAACTGAGTTGGTTGATGGAATTCAATGAGATGAAAGCACCTGGACAGAACATTTGAGAAGTAATGCTTCCATAACCTCTTGAGCTGCCTTTTTCATTTTATTTTTGAATTTGAAATAAACTTTGAATAAAAAAGGACTTAAAGGAAAATGGAGACTTTATGTTTTGGCATGCCACTGTAACTGGAGCACATGGTCTGGTATTAATTTAATCCTTCACCAGCAAGTGTTTATTGAGCACCTATGGAGCACTTTTTTGAGGGTCTAAGGAAGTTCTAAGGAGGTGGGAGTACAACTTTACAGACAACAGTCAGAAAAGCCCTCTTTCAGAAGGCAGCATTTGTTCTGAAGTGGGGAACGTGGGCACCAAGCATCTATTTGAAGGGAGAAAATTCCAGGCAGCAAGAGACACAACCATCAGCAGAAGAGTGTCTGGTGTGTGCAAGGAAGGATAGGGAGGCCCATGTGCAGGAGCAGCAGGAGGGAGGGGAGATGCACAGGCAATGGGAACCGCTCATGACCAGTCTAATGCCTGAGGCCTTTCCTGTGAACAGGGTGGATGTGAGCACAATATGACTTGATACATCACAACCAGGGACAACAGAACTCCATTATTATATCCAGGCTAAATATAACTCACTTAGATGGGAAATGACAACATTAACACAGTATCCTCTTTCAAAGGGCATCATGTGGCAAAGTTTAAAGTTGCTTCCTCTTGATTTCAAATGATATGATGAAATCCTAATCCCCGGCATCCCAGGTGAACATAGAAGGAAATAAGGTCATCATAGATGCAATTAATTAAGATGAGGTCCTACTGAACAGGGTGGGCCCTTAATCCAATATGACTGAGTCATCTCAGCTGTAAAACAGGCTTCTTCTATCTCCATAATCCCATGACTATTCTTGGGAGTCACATGGTGGACATTAATTCAAATGATCCTAAAGATCCAACTTCCAAAAATCACTCAGAGACCATCAATGGCCTCTCCCCTCTGGGCATCTGGTCACCAACTGACAGAGGAGCACACATTTGGGATGGTTCTGGCTGACATTTCCAGAAGCCCATCTGCCATAATTCAGAGGCAGGACATTCTCAGAGGGAATCAATGGCTTCTCCCTGCTGGGATGCTGGTCACCCACTGACTTTGGAACACACCATTGAATGGTTATGTATGATAATTCAGAAGCCCATCTGCCACAAGCAAGAAGCAGGACATTCTCAGAGGGAATGTTTACCTGTGGAATTCCCTGACAATCCAGGCCCACACTGACCATAAAAGCTGACTGACATGTTCTGGAATGTTGCCCTCCCTGCTCTCCTAGGGGTACCTCCACACTGACTCTTCAAGTATGTCCATTTCATGAGGGTACTGCTGTAATCTGGACTACATTTGGTAGTGGACAATGGTGACAACTACAAGAGCATCCAGGGGAGTGGGCTGGCCCCTTGGACCCTGGGTATGTCCACTCCGTGTACCCATCTCTCCTGAATGATGACTCTGAGCAGTGGTCTGCTCTGGGCCTCCAGGCAGCATGCCCACCCCTGGGAGGAGGCAGATGGCAGCCATGGTGTGAGGTGCCCAGGAGGGCACTGAGGCAGCCACTCATCCATCACTGATATTCAGGTGGGGGTGAAGGTGCCCACTCAGCTCCCCCAGCTCTGGGATGCTGTGGCTCTGGCAGGACAACGTGCTGGATCAGGTTCCCCTGACACTCCCTCCCTGCAATGCCCCCAAATCCTTCACCAGGCATCACAGCCCTGTGTGATCATTCATACACTCCCCAGCGTGCTCCCCACATGTGTACCCCCTCACTAGAGCCTCCTTCTCTCTGGAACTCATCATTCACTTGCCCACCTCAGAACCCCCGTGGCTCAGTGCCCCACCCATGGCCCCTGCCATGCTCTGAGAACTTGGAAAATATGTTCTACACCCTGGGGGTCCTTCTGAGCAAATACTGGCTTGGAGGTTTGGGGGTGTGAGGACTTGGGGTGGCATAGAGCATGAAGCAACACCAGACCACAAGTCCAGGGTTCAGTGAAAGACAAATCTTGTGTGATCCTTGGATATAATAAAATATAGAATGAGAAGCCTTTGGAGGGTATTGCACCCGAGTGTGACAAATTCTGATATTCACTGAATTTCAACCCCTCCTTGTGTGTGCTTAGAAATGAGGCCAAAGTGGTAAGTGACTTCCCAAGATCACACCCCCTGAACTCGGCCCTGATCTGGATTGTGTCCCATACTGCTTCCCACCCCTTCTTGTACATCTCTCTTCTCTCCCTTCGTGCATTGGCTACACATGACACCAGTCCCTGAATTTTCTAGGAATGATCTCCCGTCTACCTGATGTCCTCTCAGGGAAGTAGGAGCTAGAATGGTCCAATTGTGCCAGAGGGAAGACTTAGAAGACCCTGAGGGGCACACTGACTTGTCCAGGGTCACAGAACTGGCAGGAGGAGGACTGAGTCTGAACCCAGCTCAATCCCCTCGATGGTTCCTGATGCCCCCAGGCCTTAGCAGGGCAGCCTGGAGTCATGTGCTGGTGAAATTGTGCACAGCTGGGAAAGGACATGGGAGAGGATGGTGAGAAGTCAGCAGTCCAGAGGGGTGCTTGGGGAGTTGTTATCCAGGAAAGAGGTACAGGGAAGGGGACACAGGAAGTGACCTCACTTCCTTGGAGATGGAGCCTCACAGAAGTTGGAACCTGGTAACCAGGCACCCACATTCTAGAGCCAACCCCTAACATCTCACTCAGGCAGAGAAGCTCGAGAGAGCAAGATGTTCACTTGCTGCTTCCGTGCTGCCCGAGACTCCCGTATCAAAAAACCCCATGGCAAGAGCCTTGGCCAACGCTGCCGGCATTGGCTAACCCCACGGCCTCGAAGGCTGTGGCCATTTACAAGGAGGAACCACGAGGTAACCTAGGGTGCTAGACAGGAGCTGCAGGCCAGGCCAACCCTGTGGCTCTACCTGGGCAGCCTCAGCTCCTCCACTCTGGTGGGGGAGAGTGCAGGGGAGGGGCATGAGTGTGGGCATCCCTGGGCAGGAGCAGGGTTTCAGGTGGATGCCAGGTGGCTCATCCTATTCACTTCTAGGCAATGCCTGGCAGTGTGGGATGGGGAGACCTGGGCTGGTACTGCTCTACCCAGATATTGATCCTGAGCTCGGAGCTATCGTTTCCCCTCTGGGAGGAAGACTACAGAAAGGATCTGTGCCTCATCTGAGAGGACAACTTCACATGGGCTTCTTCCACTTTGGGACTGCCAGGCTGGGTCTTGATGCCTCCAGGCCTGGCTGATGGCTCTGTTTTTGCAGGGCTCCTCCCATGAGACCACTGATGAGCAGGTGTTGGAGCTCATCGACACCTCCTCCCTTACTGCCAACAGGGACCAGAGCAGGATGGAGGTGAGATGGGAGCAGAGGGTCCACCACTCCCAGGTCCCTAGACAGTCATGCGGGCTCCGGATCCCAGACCCTGCCTGGGCAGCACCCCACCTTCCCTCCCAGGGACTCCTTCTGTCAGTGCTCAATCCCATGCCCAGAGGGATCTGGGCTCCAACGCCAACCACAACTGCCCACACCCAGCCCCAGCCTTGAGCAGGTGAATGTTTGATGGAATATCAGAAAAGAGACTTCCATAAAGACTCACCTTCATGTTAAAACCTGAAGGTAATTGTTTTTGCTATGCTTTGTTTGTTGCCCCACAGGTGCTCTCCCATCCCAGGTGTCCCACGTGTAGTCCGCTAGTTTGTCCCCCCAAACTTTTTCTCTCCTTACACATTGTCACCTTTCCTGGGTCATTTTCACATAAAGATGGTGAGGGAATGATACTGTATTACATGTTTCTACTCAACTTACCATTTCACAGAGCTCACCCCTGTGACTTCCAGGTCAGGTGACAGGGTTGCATTATTATCATAGGGTAGGCTGGGGCCTCAGGGGATCAGCCTCTCACTCCCTTGGACCTTGACAGGAATTCTTCCTCTTGCCATTTGAACAGTGCTGCAGGGAATATCCCGTGTCCTTGAATATCCTAATATTTCCAGATCATTCCGAATAGACTCCTGGGAATGGGATGGTCTTGTGAAGGTCATGCAAATATAAATTTTGAATGCCTGTGGCCAGTTAAAACAGTTAAAGACCGAAAAGCAGGCTGCTTCCCTGTCATCTGACAATCTTGTGTGTGGAAAGGTTTGAAACACTGGTCTGGTGTCAGCACGGAAAATAAATTCATATTGCAATTTCCCCAGTGAGGAAGTGATCATTCTTGAATATTTTCAAGATAATTTAGAATTTCTCTTGACTGCATCATCAGCTCACATCCTTGGCCAAGCCAGGGCTATTGTCCCACCATCAAATTCCCAGGCATTTACCAATACACAGTATCAGGGATCGCAATACCATCAGATTAGCAAAACTCACTTTAATGCAAAAGGCAGAAGAGAAGGCATCCTGCTTTGCAATCAAATGCCTGCACCCAGGGAGGGTCTCCCTGTCAAGGTCAATAACCTGAAGAAGTCCATGTTCCACCTTCTGACCCAGTTCTTGAGATCTTGGTAATTCCTGGTCTGAGTTTTATCCCCAACCCTCCTGGTGGACATAGAGAAGCTCTGACTGTGTGTTCTTCCTCTGTCACTAACGCCGAACCCCAGTGTGAAAATGAAGATGAGGAGAAGACCAGCCCAGGGGAGGAATTCAACAGGGAGAGCAGTGAGGAGCTAGGCCAGAGTCTGGTGCACAGCCACCTTGGCAGGTAACTCTCAGTCACCTACCCTTTTCAGGGGAAATATAAAAATTTCCACCACACCCAAGA
Organism: Tolypeutes matacus; assembly: GCA_026826555.1. Classification (NCBI taxonomy): domain Eukaryota; kingdom Metazoa; phylum Chordata; class Mammalia; order Cingulata; family Chlamyphoridae; genus Tolypeutes; species Tolypeutes matacus. Next base: position 46,526 of record JAKSZT010033486.1, read on the forward strand.
GGCCCGGGACCAGCTGGTCACCAGGTGAGCACCATGCCCCAACCTAACCCTAACTCTGCCAGCCTTCAGCATGTGTCTTGGGACATCGCATCAGCTCCCTGCACCTCACGTGGTTCCTTGGAAGACTAGGGCTTTAGAAGACACAGATAACAGGGTTACTAAGTGGATCAAACAGGACACACCATGAGAAATGCTCAGGCAGTGCTAGCCAGTGTGATGGGCTGCTGGAGGACTGGAGGTTTTCAGTCTTATTCTTGTTTCCCCACATATAGAAGCATATGACTCAGCCCTCACATACCCCTTGGCCATGAGCCCACCTATTCCCTTAATGTCAAAATGTTGTAGATTTCATCCAATATCGAGATCTGAAGTCTAGTTAGAAGAGCGTTTGCAGGGGGCTGGGAGGAGTGCCCCCAGCCCACTCTGACATCTGGGAATCTGCTGGGGGGGCTTAAACAATAAATAAATACAGGGTGCCTTTGTGTGCAGGTACATTTCTATATTTAGCCTAGTTGTAGGAATAAAGAAGAAAAAACTCTAGCTACGGGGCTTCCATTCTCGTCAGGTCTTAGTGACTGTAGCTCTCATGAGCAGGAAGGGTCTAGAGCACAGGAGATGTGACACCCTTATGGCTCCCTGCAGGTGTGCAGGGGACCCTGTATACATGGAAGGGGAAGGAAGATACCTGCCACAAATGCAAACGTGAGTGGACCCTAGGTTAAGAACAAAAGGTTCCTTAATCTTCATTGGAATAAAAAATGAGGGTGTGGGTAGTGGCTGCTTCTTCAGACCATTGATCATGAGCCCCCTACTGTGAACTTTCTTCAACCAGTCCCCTGCTCAGTCACCAGTCAGCCCCTGCCAGGACTACCTTGGAGCATTGTGGTTTGGGCTGGGGACATATGGATGGGTGGGGCAGTTAGAGAATCATCCCCACACACACACACACACATTGTTAACATCGGAGATGGTGGGAGGAAGGGCCCAGCCTCTGATCTGCCCACCCTCCTCCCACCAGGGCCATATGCTACGTCGTGGGAACCTGGCTGGACCACCACCTCCAAGTGATATCTCATCCCCTGGGCTCTCCCAGACACAGGGCCCTGCTGGCGTCTGTGAAAATTGAAAGCCAGGACATTGCCTGGCAATTCTGGGAATATCTTCTCCGTGGTGAGCTTGAGACCCTGAATTCAGCAGAGGCTGTACCAGAGGGTGAGGCAGGCTGGGTGTCATTGCCTGTGAGGGTGATTGTATGATCTGGGGGCAGCACCCAGGCAGGAGGCTTCAGGGCTCCTGTGGGATTAGGAACTAGAAGAACCTCAGAAAAATCATCTAGTGGTCCTCTGTAAGGGAAACTTCCTGGTTTGGGGCTGGTGGTTTGGGGCCTTTGCCCCTGAAAGGCTTGGGGATAGTTTCTGCCATTAAAAGGGCACCTGGCAAGGCTGGCATGATGCTGAACACTGCTCCTCTTCCAGCTCCTCTGACAGGTCCAGCACCATCGGCCTCTGCAGCTCTACTTCCTGCTCGTCTTGCTTCTGAGCCAGCTGAAACCACCACAGCAGGGCCCGATATGAGGCTGTGCACCATGCCAGTCAGGCCGCCTGATGAGCTCGTGCCTGGCCAGGCACCACCGGAGGCCGAAGTTCCACTTCTCCAGCTTGCGCTAGAGGGTAGAAAGGAGAATTCCTTCCCCTCTCTTGAGGGCACTTTCGTGTTTTTTTCCTTAACTTTTTTTTTTGTTTTTTACTTTTTCTATGGCTATGTTTATTTTATAGTATTAAGCTGTATATATTAAATTACTGTTGTTATTGCTCCTTTGTCGTGTGCTTAACAGTGTCTTAGGTACATTTAGAGTTGTGCAACCATGCTTCACTGTCTTTGAAAACGTATCTTATTGCCAAACAGGAACCCCTGCCTGCTCAGCAGTCACAGTCTTTTTTGCCTCCTTTGGACCCTAGGAACAACTGACCTGCTGCTGTCTGTGTCCCTCTGACCTGGGCCCTGGCCTAAGCAGGTGGAAAGTCTGAGTCCACAGGCCCAGAGTCAGGCTCAACCAGGGAAGCTTTACCCTCTTTTGACACATGGGAGCAGCATGGCTCAGGCATGTTAATGACTTGTCCAAAGTTCCCCAGCTGGAATGTCAGGGAACAAGGACGGAACCCAGACCAGGGCTCACAGCAGGGCTAGGTGTCTGAAGTCTGAGTCACCCATTTTGTGGCTGGGACCCACCCTTCTTCTGCCCCAGCCAGTGGCTCAACCCCACACACTTTTTCAAGTTCTGACAGATTCTGTGCAAGAGGTGCTCTTGGCTTGCTTTACAGGGTATGGAGAGAATAGAGTGCATGGAGAAGGGTGGCACTGTGGCCTCCTGGAAATTGACCACATGATCTCCCCAACCATGCAGGGCATGTAGGTCATCCAGGGAGATGAAGGAACAGGTAGAGAGAGGTCTTGGTACTCCTGAGAATGACAGAAGAGTGTGCCCTACATGGCAAGGCATTCCCTGGGCAGGATCATCACAGACAAGGTCCTGGAAGGATCTGGGGAATTGCTCAGGACTCACAAAGAAACTGGGATTCCTATGCCTGGGCAAGGTGAAGCCATGGCCTTATTTATGGTTTCTACAATTTTAATTGAATTTTTACTCACCTCTATTCAACATTTTGAGGTATCTTGCTCCTCTTATTCAGTTCCATCAAAATAGATTTTTCTTTGCAAATAAATTTGTATTCTTCATTTAATTGGATAAGGTATGTGTCCTGCATGCTTTCCTTTTGTCCTTGACTGAAATGAAACTCAGTGCTACATTTTCTCCATTCTTCCCTCAAAGTTTCTTCCTACATTTCTAGGTATATTTTATCTTCTTATCTTTTAAGAATTCCCCACTTTGTACATTTTAATTTGCCAATTTATTTATAGAAGTGTTTTATGTTTCACAGGCTCAAGCTCTATTACAAAGTATTAAGATGGAGCTCTTAAAAATCATTAAACAGACATCATCATTAAACAGACACCACTGTGTTCTCTCTGGCCATGCAGCAAATTACCAGTGGGATGGACTGGAGAATATGGGAGTGCAAGTAGTGTTGGGTGGGACAGGAAATCCTTAAGGATTCTGTAAACACCTTCAGAATGAGATGTTAGAATGGGACCTCTCAGTTCTCATCAGATCTGATCAAATCAGATGAGGCAGGAACATGCAAGAGCCTGTGCAAATTTTCCAAACAGTCCCTGAGTTATTTAAGCTACCTGATGATGAGCACATTAAAGGATGGTGAAGAGTCCCAGACAGGTCTCCCTTGGGAATCACCCTGCACTCACTTCCACTCAAGATGTTGGTCGTTGTGCCTAGGCCATGGTGGGGGGTAATTTGGGAAAGGAGCACCCCACGGGAAGGTGGAAGAAAAGCAGGTGGAATCTGTGATGGAGGGGAGTGCACTGGTCCCAACCTCAGAGTCAGCTTGGATGCCCAAGACAATCATTGGATTTGAGAAGAAAAAAATTACAACTTTCTGTAAAATTAGTTTATATTCAAGATTTCCCTGGTCAGCCATCAGATTGTCATTCTTGAGACAGGAAGGAGCCTGAGGATGGGAGGGGGCCCTGCAGGGCTGAGCAGCTGCATGTCTGTGAACAATGATAAAGATGGTCCAGATTTGGGTGAGGTTCCAAAGCCCCACACTTGGCTGAGGGTGGGCTTCCCAGCAGGTTGAGTACAGGATGGGGTGGCATACAACCACAAGCAAAACATTCCTTCCTGTCTGCCCCATAATATCTAAGCCCCTGTTAACCTCAAGCAGTCAATACAGACATCATCCCAGCGGGCAGGGTAGCTGGTACCTGGGGGGTCCCCAGGATCCCAGAGAGGCATCAGGGTAGATAAAACATGAGAAAGTACTTGGTTTCTGATGTAAGCTTCAGGATGGGGTGGATTGCTGCAGCGTTCCCAACCATGGCCTCTCCTCAGGAAGTGAAGACAGCTGAGGAGCACCATGTTGGAGGATAGTGGTCTCTATGGAATATATGATCATAGATATTAGTATGCAATCCAGCCATTTTATGAGACCTTGAAGCTCAGTGGGCCAAAGAGCCACCAACGTCATACAGAGAAAGCGCTCGATCCCTAGAGTGAGCCAAGGAATGAGCACCTGGATGTGGGCAAGAAACAGAACTAACTGCCTTTGTTTGCTTAGCGATGGCTCTAATTATAGAGGTCTTCAACAGAGCAGAGCTTTCAATGAATTTGAAACTAACAACAATAATATTTTGAGAGATATTCTTCTCAAAAATTATAAGAAATGTGTTGGTAAATTAACTTCTCTCTGTATACGTAGCATTCAACCTCCTCTTACTGCCTCTCTATTATACCTCAGAGGTCTGTTAAATGGGCAGAAATGTAAAGGCCTTGAGTCCCATCTGCCCATTGGCCACAAATGGTTTTTTGCCCCACTGTTAGAGACTCCCTGTGGGATGAGCTCTGAGCATCAGTGCAGGATGTGACCCCAGGGCCTTCTAGGCAGCTTCCACAGTGTTGGCAAGACCAGCCCTTCCCAGGGCAGGGCCAGTTCAGGCTGGTGATGTCCCCACAGTGTGGGGGCCCCTGATGGAGACTGGCAGTGTCCCTGAGTTCAGAAGATGGAGCAGGAGCTCAAGGGGACATTATAGCCAGAATTTACAGTACAGAGTGCCTGAGGGAGGGAGCTGGAGGCAGAGTGGAGAGCTGCCCAGGGAGGGAGAAAGTGAGATACAGGGAGAGAGAGACAGAACAAGAGAGAGTGAGAGAAAGAGAGAGCTCACCAGAGCTGAACATGGGACATCGCTTAGATGATCCATGTGAGCATTCCCACATCTAAGTATATATCCCCCAAAATTGAAAGGTGAGACTCATGGTGATATTTATACACCACTGTTCAGAGAGGATTATTCTCAACAGCCTGTGGTGGAAGTAACCTAAATGACCATCAAGCAGATAAAGTATAAACAAATGTGGTTTATATGTGAAATGGAATATTATTCAGCAAGACAAAAAATAAAGTTGTGATATATTCTACAGCATGAATGAAACTTGAAGACTTCATTTGAGAGAAATAAGACATAAATGAAGGGTAAATATAATATGATTTCACATAAAGGAAATAACTAGATTAAGCAAATTTACAGAGGCAGCAAATAGCCTAGAGGTTACCAGCACTGGGAGTGGGGCTGCAATGGAGAATTATTGCTTCATTGGGACAGAATCCCATTTTTGGCATGCTGAAAGAATGAATATATATGCTGATAATGAGAGGACCTCATTGTGAATGAAATCAATGCCACTGACATATACACTTGAAAGCTGTTAAAATGGGAAATTTGAGTAGGCTGTGTTACTACAATAAAAAGCAGAAAAACTTGTTATATTCATAACAATGTCAAATGATAATGTTTTGTGTGATTTAGATGACATAATATACAGTTTTACATTAACTTCGCCTGCTTTTTTGCTTTTTTGAATAGTGGCTACAAGCCAATGTAAAAGTACATATGGGGCTTTTATATTGGCAGGAATGGAGTAGAGTGTGCTATAAGTACTCACACACATACACACAAAATTTGGATTATGCATTAAAAAATTTCTGGAAGGATAGAAAAGAAATACCTAATGTTGGTTAGATGTAGAGTGATATACTGTAGATTTGAGTTGGAAGAAAACTTTCTTTCCACTAAATATATGTTTGTAATGGTCAACAGAAAAACAGATTCTGTAGGATAGTTGAACTAATGTCATAGAAATATGGGTATAGTGCTAGTGCTTTACAATTTGTAAGCTGCTTTCTCATCCAATAGTTCCTCTGCCCACATCCAGTAAGGGGACAGCACTGCATGGAAATAAAATACTAGACAAGATACTATTTCCATGAGTTTATTTGAGCAGTTAAGTATTCATAAATCATGGTAGCTTCCAATTGCATGTACAAAAGGGCCTCTGCAAGACAAATAGAGGAAGTTATAGAGGGTTAATGCATGCAAACTTAAAGTCAATATTAATTGGATATTGTAAAAAAAAAAAATACATTTTTTCAGGTATTATTGACCTTAGGTTAGGTCAGACACCTAGGGGCTTGAGGCTTCCATACATTCCATTTATTTTTATAAGAAATGTTTGTGGCATTTGCTGTATTTATCAATGTCCACTTTTTGATCAGCTCTCACTAGAGAGTGGGACAGGAGTTGATCTGTCCCACTCGTCATCAGTCTTCAGTGTCCAGATTCTATATAAGTATCAATAGTGAAGATGAGGCCTCATAGCCATCATGTCCATCTTCCTGTTCCAGGCTTTACTTTCCCTTCTGATGTTTTAGTCATGGAGAAATTATCTACTGAGTAAATGGCTGCAACTCCTCATTTAAGACAGTGACACAATGAAAAGTATCAGGGATGCCATAACAAGCATTCATTACCAGGAGAATAGAGAGAACAGACTGCGGGTACTTCAAGCCAGGGCCCAGACCCACAAATTAAACTCCATTGAATAAGTCCCAAGGTCTCGACATGCCCACTTCATCCAGTATATTTATTTTTTGCTTAATGTCTTCTATCAACTGTTCTAATCATGCAGATTGGTTCGTACAGAACAACCCTTTCTTTTAAAAGGCACTAGTGCTCCCCTTGGAACAACTATCTAGGGCCCTTTGGACTTAGACTATGCTCTGACATATTTACTTCCATTTGCATGGTTTCAATGGCTGTGATGCTATCATTCAAGATCCCTCTCTAAATATAAATATTTTAGATGGCTCACTCAGTTTGAACAATCTCATGGAAGCAAACATGTATATGAGGCAATTCCATCCTTCACCAGGTCTTGCAAAGAGTGGGTTTTCTTTGGTAAATCAGGGTTTCCAAAATTTTAGTGTTCATTTTTGCAAAAATAATACTAAATTTAAAGTATCTGCGGAGTCTATGATAGAAACTAAGCTTACGTCTTGAATCAGGACCTTGACACTACATCTCCCTAATCAGGAAAACGGAAAGGCCCTATACTAGTCAGGGTTCTCTAGGGAAAGAGAACTGATAGGAGGCATCTCTGAATATTATGTGATTTTATAAAATTGTCTCAAGCAACAGTAGGGATGCACAGGTCCAAATTCCATAGGGGAGGCAACATTCTGGGAACTACATGAAAGTTTTCAGTTAATACCCCAGGAGAAGCTGGTTGGCTGAAGTAGAGATGGAAAAATCTCTCTTCTGCCTCCTGAAATTTTCACTTCTCATTTGATAGCTTTCAACTGATTGTTTGAGATATCTGTCGTTGATGAAGGCAATCCCCTCAGGTGTTGGTAGATGCAACTAATAGATTGCATCTAATTGGCCATAGATGCAATCACCTTACTGATGACTAATGTCCAGGAAATGTCCTCTCACTAACAGGCCAGTGCTTCCTTAACCAAACAACTGAGCACCATTAAATGGCCAAGTTGACACATGAACCTAACCATTACACTCCACCCTTTGTCAACTAGGCAGCCACAGACATCACCTTAAACCATGCTTAAAACATACATAAAAACAATAACACACCTATTTTTTAATAATAATTCTCAGCTGTCCTGTGTACAACCAGAAATGCTTTAAATCTCTCCAGAAAATGGTGGAATTCCTTGGGTTATATTCACTCTTAAATTTGGTAGTCTGTAAATTAGATACTGGAATATGAAACTGATACAAGTTATG
>JAKSZT010033486.1:65068-77397 GCA_026826555.1 Tolypeutes matacus
TCATTGAAAGCTCTGCTCTGTTGAAGACCTCTATAATTAGAGCCATCACTAAGGAAACAAAGGTAGTTAGTTATGTTTCTTGCCCACATCCAGGTGCTCATTCCATGGCTCACTCTAGGGATTGAGCACTTTCTCTGTATGACGTTGGTGGCTCTTTGGCCCACTGAAATTCAAAGTCTTATAAAATGGCTGGATTGCATACTAATCTCTATGATTATATATTCCATAGAGACCACTATCCTCCAACATAGTGCTCCTCAGCTGTCTTCACTTCCTGATGAGAGGCCAAAGTTGGGAACGCTGCAGCAATCCACCCCATCCTGAGGCTTACCTCTGAAATCAAGTACTTTCTCATGTTTTATCTACCCTGAGGCCTCTCTGGGATCCTGGAGAACCCCCAGGTACCAGCTATCCTGCCCACCGGGGTGATGTCTGTATTGACTGCTTCAGACTGACAGGGGCTTAGATATTACGTGGCAGACAGGAAGGAATGTTTTGCTTGTAGTTGTATGCCACCCCATCCTATACTCAACCTGCTGGGAAGCCCACCCTCAGCCATGTGTGGGGCTTTGGAACCTCACCCAGATCTGGACTATCTTTATCATTGTTCCCAGACATGCAGCTGCTCAGGTCTGCAGGTCCCCCTCCCATCCTCAGGCTCCTTCCTGTCTTAAGGAATCTGATGCCTAACCAAGGAAAGACTTGAATATAAACCAATTTTACAGAAAGCTGTGATTTTTTTCTTCTCAAATCCAATGATTTCCTTGGGCATCCAGGCTGACTCTGAGGTTGGGACCAGTTCATCCCCCTCCATCACAGATCTACCTGTTTTTCTTCTACCTTCCCCTGGGGTGCTCCTTTCCCAAATTACCACCAACTGAGGCCTAGGCACAAAGACCAACATCATGAGTGGAAGTGAGTGCAGCGTGATTCCCAAGGGAGACCTGTCTGGGACTCTTCACTATCCTTTAAGGTGCTCATCATCAGGTAGCTTAAAGAACTCAGGGACTTTTTGAAAAACTTGCACCAGCTCTTGCATGTTCCTGCCTCATCTGATTTCATCAGACCTGATGAGAACTGAGAGGTCCCATTCTAACATCTCATTCTGAAGGTGTTTACAAAATCCTCAAGAATTTCCTGCCCTACCCAACACTGTCTGCACTCCCGTATTCTCCAATCCATGCCCCTGGTAATTTGCTGCATGGCCAGAGAGAACACGGTGGTATCTGTTTAATGATTTTTAAGAGCTCCATCTTGATACTTTGTAATAGAGCTTGAGCCTGTGAAACATAAAACACTTCTGTAAACAAATTGGCAGATTAAAATTTACAAAGTGGGGAATTCTTAAAAGATAAGAAGATAAAATATACCTAGAAATGTAGGAAGAAACTTTGTAGCAAGAATGGAGAAAATGTAGCTCTGAGTTTCATTTCAGTCAAGGACAAAAGGAAAGCATGCAAGACATGTACCTTATCCAATTAAAGGAAGAATATAAATTTACTTGCAAAGAAAAATATATTTTGATGGAACTGAATAAGAGGAGCAATATACCTCAAAACGTTGAATAGAGGTGAGTAAAAACTCAATTAAAATTGTAGAAACCATAAATAAGGCTGTAACCGTTGGGGAATTTGATGTAATTATGAATTCCAAAAATATAATTGAATCATGCTTGTAAACTGATCTTTTAATCTGGGCATGATTAGGTTAGGATTAGGGCATTGAGCCCCACCCCTTGGTGGGTGGGGAATTGAATATAAAAGGCAAGGCAAAGGACAGTTGAAGCAGTCTTTTGAGAAGCAGTTTTGATGTTGGAAAGAAGAGAAGAGAAGCAAGCTGTTCACCTGATCATCTACAGCTAACCTTGTGGAGGAAACAGGAGCCAGCTGACCTTGTGGAGGAAACAGGAGCTAAGCCCAGAAAGAAACACAGCCCCGGGAAGAGAGGAACCCCAGAAGCCTGAACCCTGGTAAACGCTGGCAACTGTCTTGCCCTAACACATGGTAAAGACTGTGGTGAGAAAAGAAACCTAACGCTTTATGGCCTGGTATCTGTGGACTTCTACCCTGAATAAATACCCTTTATAAAGAGCAGCCCATTTTTGGTATTTCACATTAGCACTCCTTTGGCTGTTTAATACAGAATTTGGTACCAGGAGTGGGGTACTGCTTTTGTAATTACCAAAATGTTGGAACAGTTTTATAAATGGGTAAGGAGTATTTTTGGGAGGAATTGTGAAATGCTTGATGGAAAATACTTAAATCGCTTTGAAGAAACTGTTGATAGTAATATGGATGCTAAAGAGACTTTCTATGATGCCTTGGAAGTAAATGATGAAACTATTATTGGAAACTAGAGGAAAGGCGATCCATGTTTTAAAGTTGCAGAGAACTTAGCAGGATTAACTCCTGGTGTTATATGGAAGAAAGAATTTGAAAATGGCAAACCAGAGCATTTAGCTAAAGAACTTTCCAAGGTAAACTCGGAGAATGAGGCTTGGCTTCTCCTTGCAGCTTATAGCAAAATACTAGATGAGAGAAATACACTAAGGACTGAACTTCTGGGCAAAAAGAAAGCAGAAACTGATTCTGGAACTTCCAAGTTTCTGGAAATCAAATTCCCAGATGAAAATGCCCTATTTGAAGACTTTACTAAATTTGGAACTTGTAACTTAGAATTGAAGATGCAATTATCTTGGAAAGACTTGTGGAAAGTCTTATTATCTGATGGCTTGGACCCCTGCTTCCTGCATGCTAAACCAACAAAGTTTTTGAGAGAGCTGTTTGAACAAAACCACTGTCAGCTTTGACAAAAGAGAGCATGGAAAGGAGAGACTGAAGGAGAATCAGCTTTAAGAAGAAAACTGTGGAAGCAGAGATCTGGGATTAAGACATCTCCTTGGGCCAAGAGAGGAGCCCCACCCATATATACAGAGAGGGTGAGTTTTCCCCACTAGTTGAAGAGGGTGGATGTCCCCACCCAATGTTCAGGAAGAGTTTTGCCACCCCAGGGTGCAGGGAGGTTGGAGCACATTCCTCAAAGATTAGGGCGGTTAAGGTCAACACTCCATTGTTCTGAGAAGGGTTTACCTGTCCCCCATAGATTAGAGAAGGCCAGGTGGTCAACCCATTGCTCTGAGAGGGTTAAGCCTGTATGCCAAAGGTTAGGGAAGGTCAGGTGGTCAACTCGTTGTTCTGAGAGGGTTGAGCCTGTATGCCAAAGGTTAGGGGGAATGTTGTCTTCACCTCGCTGTACTAGGGAGACTAAAACTCTAACCCAAAAATTGGGTAAGGTATGGCAATCACCCCAACACTCTTGGAAGGTGAGGTCTGGAGCTTGGTCGACACCCAGATGCTTGATGAGGGTGGAATCAAGAAAATGGCCATTGAGCAAGCCTGTGGAAAGGGTGGGTTCCCATGTGACCCCAAGGAAAAGAAAACATCTTCTTAAAAATGACTCTCAGACTTTGAAATCGAATGGAGGATGCCCTGCAAGTTTACTGAACTGTAGAAGATCCATGACTCATGTTTAACATTCCAATTTCTCCTTATAATATTGAAAATGTTTATCTTTCATCTTTCCATTTGTGTATTGGAAGCAGTTAAATGGTTTTGTAAGTTTCAAAGGTCTATAGCAGATGGGACTTTGCCTCAAGATGAACTGTATTTCTTTAAAATGATTTTGATATGATTTTGTACTTGAATTGTTACTGATTTAAGTTTTTTTGTGAGAATTGTAATGTATTTTTGGAATTCAGAGGGTGGAATGTAACCGTTGGGGAATTTGATGTAATTATGAATTCCAAAAATATAATTGAATCATACTTGTAAACTGATCTTTTAATCTGGGCATGATTAGGTTAGGATTAGGGCATTGAGCCCCACCCCTTGGTGGGTGGGGAATTGAATATAAAAGGCAAGGCAAAGGACAGTTGAAGCAGTCTTTTGAGAAGCAGTTTTGATGTTGGAAAGAAGAGAAGAGAAGCAAGCTGTTCACCTGATCATCTACAGCTAACCTTGTGGAGGAAACAGGAGCTAAGCCCAGAAAGAAACGCAGCCCCGGGAAGAGAGGAACCCCAGAAGCCTGAGCCCTGGTAAACGCTGGCAACTGTCTTGCCCTAACACGTGGCAATGGACTGTGTTGAGAAAAGAAACCTAACGCTTTATGGCCTGGTATCTGTGGATTTCTACCCCGAATAAATACCCTTTATGGCAAGGCTCCATGATGTGTAAGTTCATTGAGGGTGGTGGGCCACACTGTGGGAGATGTTTGTGTGGGATGTGGTGGGAGGTGTGGGAGGTGGGCAACATGGGAATCCCAGTGGGTTCCGTGTAATATTTTGGGTAATCTAAGCACCTCTTAAAATATATGTATATATATATATAAATAACACTTTTGTAAGCAAATACACATATATGCATATATATTTATATATCATTTTGCAAATGTTTGTATGTATTGTGAGAATTTTGATTTTTACCCATAATAAAAAAAAAGACCAACCCATTTTAGGTATTTCACATTAGCACCCCTTTGGCTGACTAAACTCAATTAAAATTGTAGAAACCATAAATAAGACCATGGATTCACCTTGCCCAGGCATAGGATTCCCAGTTTCTTTTTTAGTCCTGAGCAATTCCCCAGATCCTTCCAGGACCTTGTCTGTGATGACCCTGCCCAGTGAATGCCTTGCCATGTAGGGCACTCTCTTCTGTCATTCTCAGGAGTACCAAGACCTCTCCCTCCCTGTTCCTCCATCTCCCTGGATAACCTATATGCCCTGCATGGTTGGGGAGATCATTTGGTCAATTTCCAGGATGCCACAGGACCACCCTTCTCCATGCACTCAATTCTAGCCATACCCTGTAAAGCAAGCCAAGAGCACCTCCTGTACAGAATCTGCTAGAACTTGAAAAGGTGTGTGGGGTTGAGCCACTGGCAGGGACAGAAGAAGGGAGGGACCAAGCCACAAAATGGGTGACTCAGATTTCAGACACCTAGCCCTGCTCTGAGCCCTGGTCTGAGTTCCATCCTTGTTCCTTGACATTCCAACTGGGGAACTTTGGACAAGTTATTAACCTGCCTGAGCTTCACTGCTCCCATATGTCAAAAGAGTGTAAAGGCTTGCTGGTCGAGCCTGACTCTGGACCTGTGGACTCAGACTTTCCACCTGCTTAGGCCAGGGCCCAGGTCAGAAGGACACAGAAGCAGCAGGTCAGTGGTTCCTAGGGTCCAAAGAGGTGAAAAAGAGTGCGACTGCGGAGCGGGCAGGGGTTCCTGTTTGGCATAAAGATATGTTTTCAAAAACAGTGAAGCATGGTTGCACAAGTCTAAGTGTACCTAAGACACTGTAAAGCACACTACAAAGTAGTAATAACAATAATTTAATATATATAGATTAACACTGCAAAATAAACAAATCCATAGAAAAAGTAAAAAAAAAAAAAAAGTTAAGATAAAAACACAAAAGTGCTCTCAAGAGAGTGGAAGGAAGGAACTTCAGCCTCCTGTGGTGCCTGGCCAGGCATGAGCTCACCAGCTAATGTTCCTCTGGATGCTGGGGCCGAGCCTGGCACTGTGCCCAGCCTCATATTAGGCCTTGATGTTTTTCCTTCATACTGCTCAGAAGCAGGAGGAGCAGGAAGTAGAGCTGCAGAAGCCGAAGGTGCTGGACCTGGCAGAGGAGCTGGAAGAGGAGCAGTGTTCAGCATCATGCCAGCCTTGCCAGGTGCCTCTTTAAAGGTAGAAACTATCCCCAAGCCTTTCAGGGGCAAAGGCTCCAAACCACCAGCCCCAAGCCAGGAAGCTTCCCTTACAGAGGACCACTAGGTGACTCTTCTAAGGTTCTTCTAGTTCCTAATCCCACATGAGCCCTGAAGCCTCCTGCCTGGGTGCTGCCCCCAGATCATACAATCACCCTCACAGGCAATGACACCCAAAGTGCCTCACCCCTTGTTACAGCCTCTTGAATTCAGGGTCTCAAGCTCACCACAGAGAAGATATGCCTGGAATTGCAAGTCAATGGCTTGGTTTTCAATCTTCATAGATGCCATCAGGGCCCTGCGTCTGGGAGAGCCCAGGGGAAGATATATCATTCTGCTGAGGTGGTGGTCCAGCCAGGTTCCCAGGAAGTAGCACATGGCCCTCGTGGGAAGAAGGTGGGCAGATCAGAGGCCGGGCCCTTCCTCCCACCATCTCTGATGTTAATGTGTGTGTGGGGGATGATCCTCTAACTGCCCCACCCACCCATATGTCCCCAGCCCAAACCACAATGCTCCAAGGTAGTCCTGTCAGGGGCTCACTGGTAACTGACCAGGGGACTGTCTGAAGAAAGTTCACAGTAGGGGGCTCATGATCAATGGTCTGAAGAAATACTACTTCTTCAGAAACATTCGACATATACCAGTCTGTCTCCCTGACTGTTGAACAACGGAATCTGGGTTTCAGATGGGCAGGGCGGGGCTGTGTCTGCTTTTCTTACATCAACGGTAGTCACTCCCTAAATACCAGGTGGTCGGGAGACCTGCTGCCCAGGTTATCTGTAGGCTAGATGTATAGCACACTCTGAAGCTTGAGCAGAAGGATTCCAGCTACTCCATGTGCCTGTGAGGTACTCATCTCTATGACACTCTGCTCCTGGAAGCATGGTAGAGCCTGGCCAGCCCTTGCCTGCAGCTGAGCATATTTGACTGAACATCCAGGCAGATTGGGGAACAGGTTGCTCACCACACCTCCTGTTCTGGGTCCAGGTATCCTGGGTTAGAATTGGGATCGTGGGAAGTCGAACCACAATGGGGTGATGTTGGGATGGTAGGAAACATCAGATGTGGGGTCCACAGCGATCTGACCTGCCCCTCCCAGACACTACCACACCTCACATTTACCATTCCACTGAAGAGAAAGGAAACACTAGTTCCTGCTCAGGAGTCCACTCACATTTTCCATCCTTTGATAGGGGACTCCAGCTCTTTACATGTTTCTCCCTCTGGTGATGGTTCTGGGAGAGCAGCTAGAGCTGCTAATGTAGCGGGTACATGTCTGGATGCTGGAGTTGGAGGAGGAGGAATCTTGACCAAAATGTTAGCCTTTCCAGGTGGCTTTACAAAAGCAGAATATATTCCCCTGCTTTTGGATTCAAACGACCAAAGCCATACCACCAACCCAGGAAGCCTTCCATGGCAGAGGTCCCCAGATGACACTTCTGAGGTTCCTCTTACCCTGGACCAACACCACCCTTTGAATTTCCTGCCTGGAGTTCACCTCTGAACTCTGGTCCTCCACTCAGCCTCACAGTCATCCACCCCCAGTGCTCCTCACTCTCTGATTCAGCCACTCTTGAATACACAGTCTCAAGCTGCACATGGGAAATTTGGGCCTGGCACTGCAAATGTGACCCCATGATGTTCATTTCCATGGTGCACACCAGGGCCTTGAGGCCAGTAGAACCTGGGATATGAAAGATGTCTGCTGTTGGGCATTCAAGAATGCTCCCAGGAAGCAGGATATGGCACTGCAGAGATAATGGTGGGCAGCAGATCAGAGGTCTGGACTTTCCTTCAACTCTGCCTTCCAAAAATATTCCTGTCGTTGTGAGTGCATGGCCCCTGTACCTGCCCCGTCCATCCTCTTGTCTTCACCCCACTAACCATCCTCTCCCTCTATGTCCTTTCACTGGCCAAATGTTAACAGAGAGGGGACTTCAGAAGAGATTAAACCATTGTGGGGTCATGCCCAATCTTCTTCAATTTTCTTCTACTTCGGGTATGCCTAATACATATCTGTCTCTTTCTCTGTATGCACTACAGGAATCTGGACCCCAGCTTGGCAGAGATGTGGATGTCTCTGCTGCTCCCTGCACTGAGTGTGCAAGAGTAAGAGCCCCCTTAATACCTGGTTGTCAATGGATCTCCAACCCTAGCCTTGTCAGGGCCCTCTTTGCATCTCAAGCTGAGGCTCATCCAATAGCGGATGCCTTATCCTCTCTGTGCATGTGAGGGTCTCATCCCCCCTGACACTGTCCTTCTGGAGGCATGGATACAGACTAGCCACCCCTTGTGTGCCACTGAGCATCCTCGAATGAGCATTCAGGCAGATGAGGGAATAGGTTGCTCACCCCATCTCCTTTTCTGGGAACAGGTACCCTGAGTTAATAATCAGGAAGGGGATAAGTCTACCTATGATGGGGTGATGTTGGGATGGCAGGAACCATTAGATATGGGGGCCTCGTGACCCTACATGTCTCCCTCAGCCACTACCCACACCCTCATTTTTCATTCCAAAGAAGATTAAGGAACCTTTCGTTCTTAACCTAGTGTCCACTCACATTTTCATTTGTGTCAGACATCTTCCATCCCTTTCCATAGCACAGAAGTCTCTTGTATGCCTGCAGGGAGCCATGAGGGTGTCACATCTCCTGTGTTCTAGACCCTTCCTGTTCATGAGATCTACAGTCACTAAGACCTGACTAGAATGGAAGCCCCGTAGCCAGATATTTTTCTTCTTTATTCCTACAACTTGGCTAAATAGAGAAATGTACCTGCATACAAAGGCACCCTGTTTATATTTATTGTTTAAGCCCCACCAGCAGCTTCCAAGAAGTCACAGTGGGCCTGGGGCTCTCCTCCCAGCCCCCTGCAAACTCTCTTCTAACTAGACTTCAGATCTGGACATTGGATGAAATCTCTAACATTTTGACATTAAGGGAATAGGTGAACTCATGGCCAAGGGGTATGTGAGGGCTGAGTCATATGCTTCTATATGTGGGGAAAACAAGAATAAGACTGAAAACCTCCAGTCCTCAAGCAGCCCATCACACTGGCTAGCACTGCATGAGCACTTCTCATAGTGTGTCCTGTTTGATCCACTTAGTAACCCTGTTATCTGTGTCTTCTAAAGCCCTAGTCTTCCAAGGAGCCATGTGACATGCAGGGAGTTGAAGTGATGTCCCAAGACATCTGCTGAAGGCTGGCAGAGTTTGGGCTACATTGGGGCATCATGCTCACCTGGTGACCAGCTGGTCCCGGGCCTCTTGGGTGTGGCAGAAGTTTTTATATTTCCCCAGAAAAGGGCAGGCGACTGAGCATTGCCTGTCAAGGTGGCTGTGCACCAGACTCTGGCTCAGATCCTTCTGCCTCCTGTCCCTTTTGAATGACTCCTCTGGGCTGGTTTTCTCCTCATCCTTGGCAGGTTCATTTTTCACACTGGGGTGTTGGTGTTAGTGACAGAGGAAGAACACAGTCAGAGCTTCTCTATGTCCACCAGGAGGCTTGGGGATGAAACTCAGACCAGGAATTACCAAGATCTCAGGAACTGGATCAGCAGGTGGGACATGGACTTCTTCAGGTTATTGACCTTGACAGGGAGACCCACCCTGGGTGTAGGCATTTAATTGCAAAGCAGGATGCCTTCTCTTTTGTCTTTTGCATTAAAATGAGTTTTGTTAATGTGATGGTATTGTGATTCCTGATACTGTGTATTGGTAAATGCCTGGGAATTTGATGGTGGGAGAATGACCCTGGCTTGGCCAAGGATGTGAGCTGATGATGCAGTGAAGAGAAATTCTAAATTGTCTTGAAAATATTCAAGAATGATCACTTCCTCACTGGGAAAATTGCAATATGACTTTATTTTCCGTGCTGACACCAGATCAGAGTTTCAAACCTTTTTGCACACAAGATTGTCAGATGACAGGGAAGCAGCCTGCTTTTTGATCTTTAACTGTTTTAACTGGCCCCAGGCATTCAGAATTTATATTTACATAACCTTCATGAGACCATCCCATGCCCAGGAGTCTATTCTGAGTGATCTGGAAATATTAGGATATTCAAGGACACGGGATATTCACTGCAGCACTGTTCAAATGGCAAGAGGAAGAATTCCTGTCAAGGTCCAAGGGAGTGAGAGGCTGATCCCCTGAGGCCCCAGCCTAACCTATGATAATGATGCAACCCTGTCACCTGACCTGGAAGTCACAGGGGTAAACTCTGTGAAATGGTAATTTGAGGAGAAAAGTGTAATACAGTATCATTCCCTCACCATCTTTATGTAAAACTGACCCAGGAAAGGTGACAATGAGTAGGAGAGAAAAGGTTTGGGGGGACAAACTACCTGACTGCATGTGGGACACCTGTGATGGGAAAGCAGGTAGAGTAAACAAACAAAGCATAGCAAAAACAATTACCTTCATGTTTTAACATGAAGGTGAATCTTTGTGGAAGTTTCTTTTCTGATATTCCATCAAACATTCACCTGCTCAAAGCTGGGGCTGGGTGGGGCAGTTGTGGTTGGCGGTGGGACCCGGATCCCTCTGGGCGTGGGATTGAGCACTGACAGAAGGAGTCCCTGGGAGGGAAGCTGGGGTGCTGCCCAGGCAGGATCTGGGATCCAGAGCCCGCATGACTGTCTAGGGACCTGGGTGTGGTGGACCCTCTGCTCCCATCTCACCTCCATCCTGCTCTGGTCCCTGTTGGCAGTGTGATGCACCAACACCCTGGTAAGGGAGGAGGTGTCAATGATCTCAATGTCCTCCTCGTCACTGATATCATGAGAGGAGCCCTGCAAAGACAGAGCCATCAGCCAGGCCTGGAGGCATCAGGGCCCAGCCTGGCAGTACATGGAAGAAGCTCATGTGAAGTTCTAATCTCAGATGAAGCACAGATCCTTTCTATAGTCTTCCTTCCAGAGGGAAAACGATAGCTCCTAGCTCAGGATCAATATCTGGGTAGAGCAGTACCAGCCCAGTTCTCCCCTCCTGCACTGCCAGGCATTGTCTAGAAGTGAATATGATGAGCCACCTGGCATCCACCCCAAAGCCTGATCCTGCCCAGGGATGTCCACACTCATGCCCCTACTCTGCACTCTCCCTCACCAGAGTGGAGGAGCTGAGGCTGCCCAGGTAGAGCCACAGGGTTGGCCTGGCCTGCAGGTCCTGTCCAGCTCCCTGGGTTACCTTGTGTTTCCTCCCGTTAAATGGCCACAGCCTTCAAAGCTGTGGGGTTAGCCGATGCCCGCAGTATTGGCTAAGGCTCTTGCCATGGGGTTTGTTGATGTGGGAGTCTTGGGAAGTACAGCGGCAGCAAGTGAACATCTTGCTCTCTCGAGCTTCTCTGCCCGAGTGAGCTGTTAGGGGTTGTCTCTAGAATGTGGGTGCCTGGTTACCAGGTTCCAACTTCTGTTAGGCTCCATCTCCAAGGAAGTGAGGTCACTTCCTGAGTCCCCTTCCCTGTACCCGTTTCCTGGATAACAACTCCCCAAGCACACCTGTGGGCTGC
Organism: Tolypeutes matacus; assembly: GCA_026826555.1. Taxonomy (NCBI): domain Eukaryota; kingdom Metazoa; phylum Chordata; class Mammalia; order Cingulata; family Chlamyphoridae; genus Tolypeutes; species Tolypeutes matacus. The sequence goes on from JAKSZT010033486.1 coordinate 76,339, forward strand.
TGACTGCTCACCATCCTCTCCCATGTCCTTTCCCAACTGTGCACAATTTCACAAGCACAGGACTCCAGGCTGCCCTGCTAAGGCCTGGGGGCATCAGGAACCATTGAGGGGATTGAGCTGGGTTCAGACCCAGTCCTCCTCCTGCCAGTTCTGTGACCCTGGACAAGTCAGTGTGCCCCCCAGGGTCTTCTAAGTCTTCCCTCTGGCACAATTGGACCATTCTAGTTCCTCCTTCCCTGAGAGGACATCAGGTAGACGGGAGATCATTCCTAGAAAATTCAAGGACTGGTGTCATGTGTAGCCAATGCATGAAGGGAGAGAAGAGGGATGTACAAGAAGGGGTGAGAAGCATAATTCAGATCAGGGCTGAGTTCAGGGGTTTTGATCTTGGGAAGTCACTTACCACTTTGGCCTCATTTCTAAGCATACACCAGGAGGGGGTCAAAATTCAGTGATATCAGAATTTGTCACACTCAGGTGGAAAACCCTCCAAAGGCTTCTCATTCTATATTTTATCATATCCAAGGATCCCACAAGGTTTGTCTTTTCTTGAACCCTGGACTTGTGGTCTGGTGTTGCTTCATGCTCTATGCCACCCCAAGTCCTCACACCCCCAAACCTCCAAGCCTGTATCTGCTCAGAAATACCCCCAGGGTATAGAACATATTTTCCAAGGTCTCAGAGCATGGTGGATCATTGATGGAGAACCACAGGGAAGCATAATTCTAGGTGTGGAATGCTTGGGTCACCTACTCTAAGTACCCCAATTTATATTGGAGGAAACTGAGGCCTTCTCTCTAATAGCTTCCATCCACACAGGAGCTTATCCTGGTACCAGGTGCCCAGATTGGTGTAGACAGTACACCAGCTCTGTCTGCTTCTCGCTGCTCTGGGGATACCCAGGCCCAGCAGACCCCTGGGAACCTCAGGCATCCCCCTACCCATCCTCCTGGCATCTCCACCTCCCTGTGCTGTGGGCCCTGTGCATGTTGTCGGGAGGCTGATGGTACCTCCCCCATGGCAGAGCTGTCTCTAACCCTTTTACTCTGCCTCTTGCCA
>JAKSZT010033486.1:138215-151266 GCA_026826555.1 Tolypeutes matacus
TGGTGGCTGGGACCCTCCGTTCTTCTGCCCCTGCCAGTGGCTCAACCCACACACTTTTTCAAGTTCTGGCAGTTCAGTCGAGGAGGTGCTCTTGGCTTGGTTAACAGGATATGGCCAGAATTGAGTGACATAAAAGGGCAGCTCTGTGGCCTCCTGAAATTGTCCATATGATCTCCCCCACCACACGGGGCACTTGGTCATCAGGGAGATGGAGGAACAGGTAGGGAGAGGTCTTGGTGCTCCCGAGAATTGCCCTATATGGCAAGGCACTCACTGGGCGTGATCATCCAAGGATCCTGGAGGGAGGCTGTAAGGGGTACATAGGATTTAGAGAATTGATCAGGACTCACAAGGAACCTCAGATTCCTATGCCCCAGCAAGGTGAAGGCATAGCCTTATTTATGATTTCTACAATTTTATTCGAGTTTTTACTCAACACCACTCAACACTTTGAGGCACCTTCCTCTGATTCAGTTCCATCAAAATATATTTTTCTCTGCCAGCAAATCTGAAATCTTCATTTCATTCGATAAGCTACATGTCTTATGCACTTTCATCTTGGCCTTGACTGACAAGAAGCTCAGAGCTACATTTCCCCTGTTTTTTCTACAAAGTTTCTTCCTACATATCTAGGTATATTTTATCTTCTTATCTTTTAAGAATTCCCAACTTATTTTAACTGACAATTAGTTTATAGAGGTGTTTTATGTTTCACAAGCTTAAGCTCTATTGTACAGGATCAAGATGGAGCCCTTAAGAGTCATTAAAGACACACCAGCATGCTACATTCTCTCTGGCCGTGCAGCGACTTAACAGTGGGATGGACTGGGGGATGTGGAAGCATGGGCAGGATTAGGTGGGGCAGGGAATTCTAGAAGAATTTTGTAAACCCCTTGAGACTGAGATGTTAGAATGGGACCTCTCATTTCTCATCAGGTTGGGTCAAATCAGATGAGGCAGAACATGTGGGAACATGTGCAAGTTTTCCCAATGGTCCCTGAGTTATATGAGCTGCCTGATGAGGACATTACAGTATGGTGAAGAGTCCCAGACAGGTCTCCCCTGGGAAACACCCTGCACCCACTTTCACTCAATGTAGGCTGCTGTGAGTGGAAATTTGGGAAAGGAGCATTTCAGCAGAATGTGGAAGAAAGGGAGCTGGAATCTGTGATGGAGGGAAGTACACTGGTCCCAATCTCAGTGTCAACCCAGATACCCAAGACAATTACTTGGTTTGAGATGAAAAAGATCACAACTTTCTGTAAAAATTGGTTTATATCTAAGTGTTTCCTTGTTCAGTCATTATATTGTCACTCTTGAGACATGAGGGAGCCTGAGGATGGGAGGTGGCCCAGCAGAGCTGAGCATCTGCATGTCTGGGAACAGTGATGAAGACAGGCCAGATCTGGGTGAGGCTGCAAAGCCCCACACATGGCTGAGGGTCGTTAGAACCTCCCTGTGGGATGAGCTCTGAGCATTAGTGCAGGATGTGACCCCAGGGCCTCCTGGGCAGCTTCCACACTGTTGGCCAGACCAGCCCTCCCCAGGGTAGGGACAGTTCGGGCTGATGATGTCCCCACAGGTTGGGGATCCCTGATGGAGACTGGCAGTGCCCCTGAGTTTAGAGATGAAGCAGGAGCCCCAGGAGACATTGTGGCCACAATTTTACAGTATAGAGTGCCTGAAGGAGGGAGCTGGAAGCAGAGTGGAGAGCTGCCCAGGGAGGAAGAGACAGAACGAGAGAGAGTGAGAGGAGAGAAAGAACTCTACAGAGTTGTATATCGGTCTCCCCTCAGGCTTCAGCTGAGCACTATGCATGTGCAAACATCTACTCAAGGCCTGGGACAAAACCAGCAGAAAGGAATGGGCCAAACAATGCCTGAAGCTCATCAAGGATGCGGAACACTTCATGTTCTCACCAGTCAGCATGGGAAATCTCATAATTGTGGTACATCAGGTAGGACACGCAGAGGCTTGCCGCAGTTGAGGATTAATGGGTATGAAATTAATATTGTAAAACATATCAATAAGTATTATTTGACTAAAGAATAAGTAGAACAACAATTTTTTAAAAATATACAGGCTACAAGATTAACATGTACAAATCAGTTGTCTTTCTATATACCCAAAATGAACTACCTAAAGTAGAAACTGAAATTAAAGTAATTCCATTATATTAGCATCTAAATCAAAAAGAATAAATTTAGACACAAAGTGACAAACATGTACACTGATAAAATACAAAACACTGTTAAAGGGAAGCGGCTGTGGCTCAATCAGTAGGGCTCCCGTTTACCATATGGGAGGCCCTGGGTTCGGTTCCCGGGGCCTCCTGGTGAAGGCAAGCCCGCCAGAATGGCGTGGTTAGCTGACCCAGCGAGCACAAGCAGCAAGGGGGGGATAAATGAATAAATAAATAAAATCTTTAAAAAAAAAAAAAAAACACTGTTAAAAGAAGTTTTAAAAGTCTTAAAGGAATGGAAAGAAATTCTCTGCTCCTTGGTAGAAAGACCTAATATAGTTAAGGTGTCAATACCACCTCCAAAAGGTCTATGGAGTCAATGCAGAACCTATCATTGAAAATTATTTCTGGCAGCATTATTTCAGGAATCAGGAAACCTATTAAATGCATGTGGATAGATTAAAAAAACAGGCCTAAATATTCAAAACAATTTTGAACTAGAAGAACAAAATGGAGCTCTGATGCTTCCAAATTTCGTAACATACTACAAGCCACAACAATGAAAAGAATGTCATAATGGCATTGAGAAAGCCATGTAGTATGCCAATGGAATAGAACTGAGTGTCCAGGAATAAACTCACACACCCAGGCTTGCCTGATTTTGGACAAGGAATCCAAATATATCGGAAAAGAATCGTCCATTTAGGAAATGGTGCAGAGAAAACCAAATATTCACATGCAAAGGGATAAAGTTGGACCCCTATTTACTCCACAAATAAAAATGAACTCAATCTGTTTCAAAGACCTAAACTTTAGAGCTAAAATCTGAACACTGTAGAAGGAAATATAGGGAAACTATTTCATGGCTTTGGATTTGGCAGTGATTTCATCAATTAATACCAAAAGCATAAAAAACAAAAAGCAATACTAAATAAAATGGACGTCAAGAGACTTAGAAAAAAAAACTTTTGTACATCAAAGGAAATAATCAGGAAAGTGAAAACGTAATCTATAGGAGAAAATATATCTGATAAGCATTTTATATCCAGAAGGCCTACAGAATTCTTGCATCTGTACAAGAAAAAGTTGAAAAACCAGTTAAAACATGAACCTGAAAAATATTTCTCCAATGAAGATTTTCAAGAAGCACAGAAGATGTTCAACAGTATCAGGCGTTAGGGAAATGCCACTCAAAATCACAGTAAGGTAAGATGCCATCCTAACAACAACGGCCGTTTTTTGTTGTTTTTATTGCAGAAAATAATGAGTGTTGACAGAGATGCAGATACTGCAACCCTTACACTTTGTTTGTAGGGATGTTTAGCCACTCAAAAATCGTCTGCCTTTTCCTCCAGAAACTCGAGTATAGAATTCCCATATGAATGAACTTTTCCACGTCTAAGTATATACCGCCCCCCACCCCCCATGGAAAGCTGGGACTCAAGCAGGTATTTACACACCACTGCTCAGACAGCACCATTCTCAATAGCCTGAGGTGGAAGCAACCTAAGTGACCATCAAGCAGATGAAAGGATGAACAAATGTGGTTTATATAGGAAATGGAACATTATTCAGCAAGAGAATAAAGTTGTGCCATTTTCTACAACATGAATGAACCTGGAAGATGTCATCTGAGAGAAATAAGACAGAAATGAAGGATAAATATACCATGATTCCACATAAAGGAAATAAGTAGATTAAGATAATTTACAGAGGCAGCAAATAGCCTAGAGGTTACCAGCATTGGGAGCGGAGCTGTAATGGAGAATTATTGCTTCTTAGGTACAGAATCTCATTTTTGGTATGCTGAAAGAGATTCACTATGGATGCTGGCGATGGTAAGAAAGAAAAGAAACACGTAACATTGGTTAGATCTAGGGTGATACACTGTAGATTGAAGTTGGAAGCAAACATATTTTACACGAAATATTTGTTTCTAATATGTTCAGCAAAAAGTAGTTCTGTAGGAAAGTTGGACTAATGCTAAGAGAAATAGAAATATGGGTACAGTGCTAGTGCTTTACAGTTTGTAAGTGCTTTCTCATTCATCATTTCCTCTGCCCCCATCCTGTAAGGGGACAGTGCAGCATGAAAATAAAATACTACACAAGACACTATTTCCCTGAGTTTACTTGAGCAGGTAAGTATTCATAAATAGAGGTAGATTCCAAACTGGATGTACAAAGTTTCTTCAGCAAGACAAAAAAAAAGATTATAGAGGGTTAATGTGGAAAGTTAAAGTGAATATTAAATGGATATTATTAAAAAAATAATTTTTTTTTTGATATCAGCGTCCTTGGATTTGGTGAGACTCCTATTGGGCATAAGGACTCCATACATTCCATTTATTCTTACAGGATCTATTGGTAGCATTTGCTGTATTTATCAATGTCCCCCCTTTGATCACACTCTCTCTCTAGAGAGCTTGGACTGCAGTTGACCTGTCCCAAACATCATCAGTCTTTAGTGTCCAGCTATCCTGTAGAGTTCAGTAGTCAGGATGAGATCTCATAGCCACCATGTCTGTCTTCCCATTCCAGGCTTTCCCTTCCCTTCTGATGTTGCAATCATGGAGGAATCATCTGCCGGGTAAGTGGCTGCCACTCCACATTTAAGACAGTGACACAACAAAAAGTATCAGGGATGTCATAGTATTCATTACCAGAAGACTAGAGACAATTTATTGGAGGTGCTTCGAAGCTGGGGACCCAGACCCACATATTAAATCTCACTGAACACGTTCCAAGGCCACGGCATTTCCAGTTCACCCAGAACATTTATTTTTTGCTTAATGTCTTCTACTAACTCTTCTACTCTTCAAGATTGGTGTATACAGAAACTTTTCTTTAAACGGTACTAGAGCTCTCCTGATGGTACAACCATCTAGGGCCCTTTGGATCTGGACCCTCCTTCTGACGTGCTATTTATTTCCACTTGCACGGTTTCAATAGCTGTGAAGCTATCATTATAATTTCCCTGGTAAATATTTTAGATGGCTTGCTCAGTTCAGCAAATCTGAAATCTTCATTTAATTGGATAAGGTGCATGTCCTATGCACTTTCATCTTGGCCTTTGCTGACAGGAAGCTCAGAGCTTCTTTTTTTCTACAAAGTTTCTTCCTATATACCTAGGTATATTTTATCTTCTTATTTTTATTTTAACTGACAATTAGTTTACAGAGTCAGAGGCAGGACATTCTCACAAGGAATGTTTGCTTGTGGAAATGGCTGCCAATCAGTGCCCACTCTGGCGATTAAGAGCTGACCTTCACTTTCTGAAAGTTGCCTTCCCTGATGTCCTAGTAGTATCTCTATACTGGCTCCTTAAGTACATTAGTTTCATGAGGGTCCTGCTGTGACCTGGATTACATTGCATAGTGGACAACAGTGACAGGTACAAGAGCATCCAGGGCAGTAGGGGTGAGGGGACACGACCCCTTAGACCCTGGGTGCATCCTTTCTGTGTATCGATCTCTTCTGAATGACAAATATTACCAGTGGCCTGCTCTGGGCCTCAAGGGAGCATGCCCATCCTTGGGAGGAGGCAGATGGTCGCCATGGCCCCCATGTGCCCAGGAGGGCACTGAGGCAGTTTATACTTGGATGGGGGGATAAGGTGCCCACTCAACTCCCCCCAGCTCTGGGATGCTGTGGCTCTGGCAATAGCCTGCTAGATCAGCGCCCCCTGCATTCCCATACCCTGCAATGCCCCTGATGACCTCACCCTGCATCAAAGCACTGTGTGATCTGTTCAGATGCCCTCGAGCATGCTCCCCACACCATGCACCCCTACTACAGCTTCATTCACCCTGTATACAACAACAACAACAACAACAAAAATACAGCATTGTAAAGGAAATCAAAGAAGACTTAAATAAACGGAAGACTATTCCCTGTTCATGGAAAGGGAGACTAAACATCATTAAAGATGTCTATCCTACCCAAACTAATCTACAGATTTAATAAAATCCCAATAAAAATCAACACAGCATTTTTTACTGAATTAGAAATACTAAATATGAAGTTTATTTGGAAGGGCAAGAGGCCCCAAGTAGCCAAAGACATATTGAAAAATAAAAATGAAATTGGAGTAATCACAACACTTGACTTGAAAACATATTACAAAGCTACAGTGGTCAAAACTGTATGTTTTTGGCACAAGGAGAGACATACAGACCAATAGAACCGAAATTGAGAGTTCTGAAATAGATCCTCGTATGTATAGACATCTGATATCAACAAGGACACCAAGCCCACTCAAATAGGAAAGAATGGCCTCTTCAACAAACAGTGCTTTGAGAACTGGGCATCCATATCCAAAAGAATGAGAGAGGAACACCATCTCACACTTTATACAAAAATCAACTGATGATGGATCAAAGATCTAAATGTAAGAGCCAAGACCATAAAAAAACTTGGAAGATAATGTAGGAAAGCATCTACAGGACGTTGTAATAGGAAATGGCTTCATGAATTTCACAATGAAAGCATGAGCAGCAAAAGAAAAATTAGATAATTGGGACCTCCTCAAAATTAAAACCTTTTGCACCCCAAAAGAGTTTGTCAAGAAAGTTAAAAGACAGCCTACCCAATGGGAGAAAATATTTGGTAACCATATATCTGAAACAAGCCTAATATCCAGCACATATAAAGAAATCTTCTATCTTGAAAATAAAAAGACAAACAATCCATTTTTAAAAGGGCAAGTGATTTGAATAGACACTTCTCCAAAGAAGAAATACAAATGGCTAAAAAGCACATGAAAAGTTGCTCAACATCGCTAGCTATTAGGGAAATGCAAAGGAAAACCACAATGAGATACCATCTTACACCCAGTAGACTGGCGGCTATTAAAAAAAAAGAGGACTACAAATGTTGGAGAGGATATGGGGGAAAGGGAACCCTTATCCTCTCCTGGTGGGAATGTAGAATGGTCCAGCAATTGTGGAGGGCAGTATGGCAGTTTCTCAAAAATATAACTATAGATCTGCCATATGATCCAGCAATTCTACTGCTGGGTATACACCCAGAAGAATTGAAAGCAAGGACATGAACAGAGATATATGCACACCAATGTTCATAGCGGCACTATTCACTATTGCCAAATTTGGAATCAACCCTAGTGCCCAAAAACAAATGAATGGAGAAACAAAATGTGGTATATACATTCAATGGAATATTACTCAGCTGTAAGAAGGAATACAGTACTAACACATGGGATAACATGGATGAAACTTGAGGACCTTATGTTGAGTGAAGCAAGCCAGGAACTGAAGGACAAATATTACATGACCTCTTTGATACAAATTAAGCAAATTGAGCAGACTCAGAGGGCTAGAGTCTGGAAGATAGGTTTACAGGAAATAGAAAGGGAGAAAAAGGTTGTGAGCCAATGTCCATATGGGCAAAATCTATGATAAAGGTGGATGTGAGTAGTTGTGCAGTGAAGTAACAAGACAGGAGTGGAGTGGAGTGATACGATTGGGTTGGGCAGTGCAAGCTTGGCAGGGGATAGGGTGGGGAGGGTGTGTTCGATGGTCCATGGAACTGAGGGGAAGGTTAGGGGAGGGAGCAGGTGAACACTGGGCATTGGCAGGTACGTGGGTAAAACTACAATGTTGAGAAAGCTCTTCTGTCAATATGACAAGGAAGGGTTACTGGTTTAGGGTGTTGGATGGGGGGGGAGCATTTGGGACAAGTCACAGCTGGGGCAGTCTTCTAGAGAATGTGTGAGTGATCATTTTGTCATAGTGTGTTGTATCAGCAGGTGGAGACCCACATAATGAGTGGGAAGGAGTTGGACTCCCACCCTGGGGAGGCCCAAAATGTTCTCAAACAGAGGGGAGGGTATCTCTTGAGAGCATGGGTATTTCCTAAATAGGGGAGGACAGACTAATGTGTCAAGCCCTCGCATTGTTGCAAGTACCTATGAATCTTGTCCTTCAAGGTTGAAGGCTGGTGGTCACCACAGGCCCCAAGGGGAGGCTGAAGGAGGAATAGAAAATATGGAAGAGGGGTTTTTAGGGGGCAATGGAAGTGTTCTGCATGATCTTGCAATGATGGATACAGGTCATGTTAAAATTCATCAGAAATTTATAAAAGTGTAAGGTTTAAAATGTAAGCCATAACATAAACTATGCTTTCATTTTTGAAGAGGTTTTGTACCACAGAAGGGTTACAACTGCAGCAGTGGAGGATCATTGGTGTGGGATGTCTGTCACTGATGGGGCATACATGGAAGAAGGTCACCTGGACATATATATAAAGTATATAAATGTAGTCAAATGTTCATGGAGCAATGCCACAGTGGGTAGAGATTCACATAACAACCGAAAGAATACTGAATTTCCATCCTGGGGAGCTCTGCCACATTCTCTAATGGAACAGCAACAATCTCTCAAGTACAGGTGCAATGACTAGTGAAGAAAGATGGTCCATTTATGGGCCCTTGATATTGACAACTATGCTTATGAGCCTTTGCTCTTGAAATTGCAACTTAGCCTAGTGTCGTAAGGTGCCTAAGAGTTACCTACTGGGAGCCTCCTTGTTGCTCAAATGTGGCCTCTCTCTAAGCCAAACTCAATATATAAATGCATTACCTACCCTCTAGCGTGGGACATGACTCCCAGGGATGAGCCTCCCTGGCACTGAGGGATTACTACCAAGCACTGGCTGCTGCTGATGCACCTGGAAAAAGATCTTGAATAAAAGGGTTAAAGAGAAAGACAAATGAGTTCATATGGCTAAGAGACTTCAAAGTGAGTCAGGTCATCAGAGGGGTCTGAGCAGGATATCATGGACTGCCAAAGTAGGTACTACCCCAAATAGGTGGGCTCCAGAGGGCTCTGGAGACACCCAGGTCCTACAGTCATGCAGATAGCTCTGGAGTTTGGTCCCTTTCCAGTGGGCCCTACTTTGGAGTTTGTGCTCCCAAGTGTGACAGAGTTGGACTCAGATGTGACTTCTTTACACGTGCCTCATCTCTTCCTTTTATTTGAAACTATAGTTGGGGCTGGAGTATGTAGGTGTACGTCCAAAAGACTTGAATCTCTGGGCTGTTCATGTGCCAACCAGGCCCTGAGCTTCAGCTGAGTTGCAACACCTATTCTCCAGTTCATTGGACTCACCCAGGACAAGTAACAAGGAGGTGAGGATGGACTACCACCACACCAAGGAGCTGAGAGAGTCTGCAACTGCAAGTAAGAGAATCCCATCCATCAGCCATATGAGACTGAAACTCCCTCTCAATTAGAGATGGAGTGGACATCACCATCCTAGAATTCTCTGGATAGGGGAATAAAATAGGGACTAGAGTAGACTTATTGGTATTCAACTATAGACTCTATGTGATTTTAGCAATGGAAGAAATTATATCATGGATGTGGAGAAAGTGGTCACTGGAGATGCTGAAGGCAGGGAAAGGGAAAAAGAGGTATAATATGGGGGCATTTTCAGGATTTGGAATTGTCTTGAATGACATTGCAATGACAGATACAGGCCATTATATATCCTGCCATAACCTACAGAATTGAGTGGGAGAGAGTGTAAAGTACAATGTAAAGTATAATCCATCCTTAGGAGCAATGCTCCAAAATGTGTTCATCAATTTGCAATGAATGTACCACAGTAATGAAAGAAGTTGTTAATATGGGGGAAAGTGGGAGGTGGGGGGAGTGGGGCATATGGGAATACTTTATGTTTTTTTTATGTAGCATTTTATGTAATCTAAGTATCTTTTAAAAATAAATTAAAAATATATTTTAAAAAAGACTATATTAACCTATGTCAAGTTTCAAACCAGACAAAAGCAGTTTCAGGAGTAAGACAGAGAGATAAATGATAACCTCAGAAATATATAAGGACCAAATTAAACATTACAAAATTAGATCGGAAAATGGTTTCTCTTGTTAAAAGTGGAATTAAACCAAGTACTAAAATAATCTGCCTTCCATCATCTCATCAGTTACTTCCATTTGCTCAACTTTCCAGGTCATACATGATGTACAATCTAGAGCTTCTCAAAACATATCGTTTTTCCTGATCGTGCTACTGTTCTGTTCACTTTGAAAAGGCTACTGATAATCCCAGCAGGTATCTTTTCCAAAATTTGGGTTAGAGGGCCTACACTATTTACAGTCAACGCACAAGAAACAAGCCTATTGATCTGCAATGCACCTTCAGTCAATAAAATTGTACTTCATCCTGAATGTGGGTTCTTCACAATTACTACGAATGAGGAAAATGAGAATGCACCATTTATCTGTATCATACATGAAAATTGTAATGTATGGCTTGCTTACCTCTGACTTTAAAACAATACATTATACAATCCCAGTTTTTAAAAAAATAAGCAAAAAGCAATAGTTTCTATACACTATTAATGAGAAATATGAGGATGAAGTCAGAAAAAAATTCCATTTACAACAGCGAATAAAAAATCAAATATTTAAGAATAAACTTAGCCAAGGACATAAAGTACCTATATTTAGAAAACTATAAAACTGTGCTAAAAGAAACAAAAATTGACTTCAATGAATGGAAGGTATTCTGCGCACATGGGTTGGAAGACTAAATATCATTAAGATATAAATTCTACCCAAACTGATATACAGATTTACCACAATTCAAATAAAAATTCCAATATCCTCCTTCGCAGGGTTTTGAGAAGCCAATTATCAAATATATATGGAAGACTAAAGGTCCCAAAATAGCCAAAAATATCTCAAAAAAGAAGAACAAATTTGGAGGAATACCACTTCTGGACTTTAAAGCATATTATCTACCTATAGTGGTAAAAACAGCATGGTACTGGCATAAAGATGGACAGATTGACCAATTGAACCAAACTGAGCGTTCAGAAATACATCCTCATATCTATGGTCAGGTGATTTTTGACAAGGCTATCCAACCCACTCACTATTTCACAACCGCCTCTTCAACAAATGGTACTTATAAATCTGGATATGCATATCTAAAAGGAAGAAAGAGGACCCTTTCTCATAGCTTATACAAAAATTAATTCAAAATGGATCAAGGACCTAGATATGAAAACTAGATACATAAAACTCCTAGAAGAAAATGTAAGGAAATATCTTCAAGATCTTATGGTTGGTGGGGGTTTCTTAGACCCTACAACCAAAGCTTGAGCAACAAAAGAAAGCATGGGTAAATGGGACTGCCTCAAAATTGAACACTTTTGAATTTCAAATGATTTTGTTCAGAAGGTAAAAAGAGAGCCAACCCAATGGGGAAAAAAATCTTTGGAAACCACATTTGTAACAAAAAAAATGATCTCCATGTTATATAAAGAGATCAAACAACTTAATGACAAAAGGACAAGCAACCCAATTAAAAAAAGGGAAAAGAATTGAATTGAAATTTTTCTAAAGTGAAAGTGGAAATACAAAAGGCCTAAAAGCACATGAAAGTCTATTCAACATCACTAGCGAGTAGGGAAATGCAGATCAAAACTACATTGAGATATTATCTTATACCATATAGAATGACCATTATTAAAAACAGAAATCTGCAAGTGCAGGAGAGGATGTGGAGAAATAGGAACACTTCTGCATTGGTGGGAGTGTATAAATGTGCAGCCTCTGTTGAAGATGATTTGGCCATTCCTCTGGAAACTAAACAGAGAACTGCAATGTGATCTGACAATCCCACTACTAGTAATATACTATTAGGAGTACTAAAAGCGAGGACACAAACAGATAGTTGCACACAGATGTTCATGGCGACATTATTCACACTTGCTAAAACATGGAAACAAACTAAGAGTCCATCAGCCGATGAATGGATGGAATACTATTCAGCAGTAAGAAGAAATCAAGTGGGGAAGTGCATGTCAACATGGAGGAACCTTGAGGATACTATGTTAAGTGAAATAAGCCAGACAAAAAGGACAAATATTGCATGGTCTCATTGATACGAACTAAATACAATGAGTAAACTTATGGTGTTGGACTATGAAGTGTAGGTTGGTGGGAGACGGCATGTGGGGTGAGAAGGGGAAGATGATGCTGGATATATGTAGTATGTTTAATAAGGTCAAATGTAAATATGTGTTAATAGCTGGACTTGATGGTAACACAGTGTGATGAGTGTAACAAACACTGCTGATTTATGGATGGGATTGTGGCTGAAACAAGTAGCCTAGGGAGGTTAATGTTAGTTGGAGGACAGCTGGAGGATAAGAAAGGAAATGTATAAGAATGATTTGGGCAGTAGATGAGGATTGTGATTAATAACAAATACAGAATGTTCTTCTACTCCAAGGAGTTAAGAACATGGTGATACATGGGAAAGTTATAGACTATAGTTAACAACCACACTGTAATGTTTTTGTAGCAGAAACAAAGAAGGTACTATATTAATGACAAAGGTCAAGAAAGAATATGGGGTTAGGCTTTTGTGACATGTGAATATGATTAAGCATTGCTTCTCCGTTTGTAATTTTTTCATTAATAAGGGGACATTGGCTATGTCATTTAACTAATCTGTGTTCATCTGTGTATCTTTCCAAACACTAGATGGACAATGGAGTTAGTTGCTGAAATTGGATGAGATAAAAGTGCCTGAAAGAGCTTTTATAAGTAATGCTTCTACAAACTCTTGAGCTGCCCTTTTCTATTATTTTATATTTGATTTTGAAATAAAGTTTGAATAAAAAAATAAAAGAGTTAAAGGAAAAATGAAGACCTTAAAATCGGGCTCTCCACTGTAACTGGAGCACATGGTGTGGTATTATTTAAATCCTTGAGCCAACACATATTTATTGAGCACCTAGTATGTTCCCGGTACTTTTTGAGGGTCTAAGAATACAGTACTTTGTAATCCTGACGAGGGAGCTTATGTTCTAGTGCAG
>JAKSZT010033488.1:0-12906 GCA_026826555.1 Tolypeutes matacus
CACACCCAAAGTACAGCCTCAGCTCAGGAGTTCCCATTTCTCCTGGACTTTGGAGACCCGTCCTGATCCCTGTGACCTGGGTTAATGTCACTGTTTGAGTCTTGTGTGGACCCCAGAGAAGTATGTTCTTACTAACCTCTTACTGTGTGTGTAAGCCTTTTGTATGTAGGACATTTTGGTTAGACTCAGATAAGGGAACTTTCAAGTAGGGCAAATTTTATTAGAATGCTTTAGTTTAGTTAAGGGCGTCTGATTAGATTTCAGGCACCAGGATGGGCCCAATCATTGTGCATAAACCTACATACGTGGAACACACAGACAAGTGTGCTGCCATGTTTACCCTGCCATGTGGAAGAGGGATCCAAGATCTCCTAGAGCTATGGAGAGACACAGAAACCTGAGATGCTGAGGGAGAAGCCAGAGGTTGTAGTCATGGAGCAGCTTGAAGCTGAAGGCATCCAGTCCAGAGAAGGGAGAGGTGTTAGCAATTGTGGCAGATGGCCCACTGCTGAGGTCTGGGAGAAAGTGAGTTTGGAGGAGAAGGCAGAGAGAGTCAGGCAGGCACAACATTTTACCCTGGCAGGATTCCCGCAGCAGCTGACCCTTGCTAAGACAGGATTTTAGACCATGACTTGATTTGGACATTTTCACAGCCTCAGAACTGTAAGCTTCAAACCTAATAAATTCCAATAAAAGCAAACCTTCTTCTGGTATTTTGCATTGGCGGCACTGGGGAAACTCAAACACCGAGGACACAGATTTAGAGAGCTGCCCTGTTCCCAATCAGCAGTGTGATGCTGAGGCTCAGTGATTTCACATGTAAACTGTGGGTATCTCCAGACTAGGCAGGAATGAGTATGGGTAAGATGGAGGGGGAAGTGCTCTTGGCCAGGAAGGCCTGCAAGACAGAGAGTCAGGCAGTGGTGTTACAGGGTTTGGGGACTAGTGTAATGACACAGATGCCCAAATATAATGTACCTTCCTCACACAGGGGTTGGCCAGGTGGGCCGAGGCAGATAAAAGTATGCGACCTTGGGTCTGGTGCAGCAGAGAAATCAGGGCACACAGAGGAGTCTCCCTGTTCCTGCTCCTTTTGCCCTTCCCTCCTTCCCTTGGTCTCCAATCTGGACCCTCTGAGGAGGCTGCTCTTACTGCGAGTTCTGAGCAGGGCTTTCTCCTGGTCCTCCTTTGTGCATCCACAACCTATGATGATGGTTTTAATTGGGGCTCTAAGATTTTGGTTCCCCAAAAACAGTCCTTCTATGGCTTGGAGAATTGGAGTGAACACTGGTTATATTCCTGCTTCTTCAGCTGTTCATCAGCTTCTTCCCATCCAATACTTCTGTTCTCTTCTGGGATTGAAGAGGTCTACATAATTTTGAACTCTGTTCAAACCCAGGGGTTCCCGTGTAATATTTTGGGTATCTAAGCACCTCTTAAAATATATTTATATGTATATACATAAATAACATTCTTGTAAGCAAATGCACATATATGCATATATATTTATATATCATTTTGCAAATGTTGGTATGTATTGTGAAAATCTTGATTTTTACCCACAATAAAAAAAATATGATGAAAATTTTATATTTAATTAGTCTGAGAAATATCTGCCATCTGGACTCTCTGAGGTTTTCTGCAAACATGGCTCTATCTCACAACTTTACTTCTATTCTTGTCTGCCCTAGTTCCCAGGAATTTCTGAGATTCCCTTAGTATTTATTAAGGTCCTTGGCCTAATCTTCCTCATTCTGGTGATGTTATTTCTGTACCCAATGCTGTAATATGAATTTTGATATTTCCTTCCTGGCACCAACAGTTTTCATCATGGTATTGCCCTTTTAAGCTGCCCCAAGATTGGATAAGGTGAATGTGCAACTGGAAGCAGGAGACCTGAGTCTGTGCCTGAGACTCAGGAAGGGTACAGTAAGAGCAGCCTCCTCAGAGGGTTAACCAAGGAGGCCAAGGGAAGGAGGTAAGGGCAAAAGGAGAAGGAGGAGAAAGTTAACTGTATGTGCCCTGACTCCTCTGCTGCACCTGATCAGAGGTCCCATGCATTTATCTGCACCAGTCCACCTGGCCAATCACTATCTGAGGCAGGTACATCATACTGAGGCCTATGTGACTTTAGACTAGTCCCCAAACCATGTGACTCCCCTGCCTGACTCTTGTCTTGTATGCCAGCTGGTGAAGACCACTTCTTCCTCTGTCTTACCAGTACTCATTCCTGCCTAGTCTGGAGACACCCACAGTTTACAAGTGACTAAACTGGGAAGCATCATCACAATGCCATTTGGGAACAGGTCAGCTATTCAACCCGGTGCCGCTAAGTGTGTGAGGTTGCCAAGTGCTGCCAATGCAAAATACCAGAAATAAGTTGGCTTTTACTGGAATTTATTAAGGTAAAAGCTTACAGTTCTGAGGCTGTCAAAATGTCCAAATCAAGGCATCAGTGGACTGTAATACACCATTATCATCATTAGACAGAACATCAGGACAGAGAATCAACAAAGAAAAAAATACTCTCAACAATACATTAGAGGACTTGGACTTAACAGATATATACAGACCAATAAACCAAAATACATCAGGATTTACATTCTTCTCGAGTGTACATGGATCACACTCCAAGATAGACCAAAACCTAAGCCACAGAAAAACTCTCAATGAATTCAGAAAGATTGAGATTATACAAAGTAATTTCTCTGATCACAAAGGAATTAAATGGGGAATCACAAAGGGCCAGAGAAACAAGTTATGCACAAGGATATGGAAGTTAAACCACACAGTCTTAGAAAAACTGTGGGTCAAGGAGGAAATCTCAAAAGAAAACAGTAACTACCTTGAAACTAAAGAAAATGCAACACAATTTATCATAACCTATGGAATGCAGCCAAATTTGTCCTGAGACTGAATTTCATAGACATGAATACATATATTAAAAAAGAAGAAATCTAAAATTGAAGACCGAACTGCACACATGGAGGAATTGGAAAAACAAGAACAAACTATAACTAAAGGAAGTAGAATGAAGGAAATAACAAAGATTATAGCAGAACTAAATGAAATAGAGAATAATAAAGCACTAGAAAAATAAACAAAACAAAAAGCTGCTTCTTCGAGATTATCAATAAAATTGACGAACCTTTAGCCAGACTAACAAAGAAAAAGGGAGAAAAGATGCAAATACATAAAATAGAGATCGAGGAAGGGGATATCACTACTGACCCCACAGAAATGAAGAGCATCATAAGAGGAAACTTTGAAAAATTATATGCCAACAAGAATGATGATTTTGAGGAAATGGACAAGTTTCTAGAAACTCACAAACAGCCTACATTTATGAAAGAAGAAATTGATGAACTCAACAGTCCAACTATGGAAAAGAGATAGACTCAGTCATCAAAAACCTCCCTACTAAGAAGAGCCCAGAACCAGATGGCTTCACAGCTGAATTCTATCAAAATTCCAGGAAGATATAATGGCAAATCTTCTTAACCTCTTCCAAAGAATAGAAATAGAAGGAATATTTCCTCCTAAGATATTCTATGATGACAAAATTATCCTAATACCAAAACAAACAAAGATACCACTAGAAAGGAAAATTACAGACCAATTTTTCTAATGATCCTATATGCTAAAATCCTCAAGAAAATACAGGACAATAGCATTCAACAACATATCAAAAGGATTATACACCATGACTAAGTGGGTTTCCTCCAGGTTTGCAAGGATGGTTCATTATAAGAAAATCAGTCAATGTAATACACCACATAAACAAACAGTAAGAAAAAAACACATGATCATCTCTATAGATGCAAAAAAAAAACATTTATAAATATAGAACTCTTTCTTGATAAAAACCCTGCAACAGATAGGAATAGACAGAAATTTTCTGAATATGGTAAAGGGTATATATGAATAACCCAAAGCTAACTCATCTTCAATGGTGAAATACTAAAAGCCTTCCCTCTGAAATTGGGAAATGACAAGGATGCCCACTATCACCACTCTTATTTAACATTGTCTTAGAAGTACTTGCTTGAGCACTGAGCCAAGTAAAAGGTATAAAAGGCATCCAGATTGGAAAAGAAGAAGTAAAAATTTCATTATTTGCAGATGACGTGATCCTATGTATAGAAAGCCCAGAGAAAGCTACCACAAAGCTTCTGGAACTCATAAAGGAGTTCAGTAATGTTACAGGTTATAAGATCAATGCTCAAAAATCAGTAGCATTTCTGTATACCAATAATGAGCAATTGGAGGGGAACTCAAGAAAAAAATGCCATTTACAATAGCAAGTAAACAAATCTAATAACTAGGAATAAATTTAACTATAGATGTAAAGGACTTATATACAGAAAACTACAGAACACTGCTAAAGGAAATCAAGGAAGACTTTAATGAATGGAAAAATATTCCCTGTTCATGGATAAGAAGACTAAACATCATCAAGATGTCTATCCTACACAAACTACTCTACAAATTTAAATGCAATGTAAAATCAACACTATATTTTTAAGGAACTGGAAAAACTACCTCAAAATATATTTGTATATGTAGGAGACACCAATTGCTAAAGACATATTGAAAAAGAAAAATGAATTTGGAGGTATCACATTACCAAACTTTAAAACATATTACAAAACTACAGTGATCAAAACTGCATGGTATTGGAACAAGGATAGACCTACTGACCAATGGATTCAAATTGATATTTCTGATATAGATCCTCACATATACAGTAATCTGATATTCACAAGGCTACCAGCCCACTCAGTTTGGAGTGAAAGGCCTCTTTATCAAGTGGTGCTTGGAGAACTGGATTTCCATATCCAAAAGAAAGAGAAGAATACCATCTCACACCTTATACAAAAATCAACTCAAGGTGGATCAAAGATGTAAATATAAGAGCCCAAATCATAAAGACCTCGGAAGATAATGTAGGAAAGCATCTACAGGACCATGTAATAGGAAATCGTTTCATGAACTTCACAGCCAAAGCACGAGTAGCAAGAGAAAAAAAATATAAATGGGATTTCCTGAAAATGAAAATTTTCTGCACATCAAAGGATGTTATTAAGAAATTAAAGAGGCAGCCTACCAATGGGAGGAAATATTTGGCAACCATATATGTGATAAGAGCCTAATATCCTGCATATATAAAGAAATCCTATGCCTTGAAAATCAAAAGACAAGCAACCCATTAAAAATTGGGCAGGTGAGCTGAAAAGACACTTGTCCAAAAAAGAAATACCAAGGGATAAAAAACACATGAAAAAATGCTCGACATCGCTTGTTATCAGGGAATTGCAAATCAAAACTACAATGATATAACATTTACACCCATCAGAATAGCAGCTATAAAAAAAACAGCAGACTAAGTGTTGCAGAGGATGTGGAGGAATAGGAGCCCACATCAATTGCAGGCATGATGGCAAAATTGTCCAGCCACTGCGGAGGACAGTTTGGTGGTTCCTCAGAAAACTAACAATTGATCTTCCCTATGATTCAGCAATTCCACTGCTGGGTAAATACACAGAAGAACTGAAAGCAAAGATATGAACAGATATATGCACACCAATGTTCACAGTGGCATTATTCACCATTGTCAAAAGTTGGAATCAGCCCCGGTGCCCATCAAAAGAAAAATGGATAAGTAAAACGTGGTACATACATACAAGGGAATATTATTCAGCTGTAAGAAGGAATAAAGTGCTAACACATGGAATAACGTGGATGAATCTTGAAGACCTTATGTTGAGTGAAGCAAGCCAGGCATTGAAGGATGAACAGTATATGAACGCACTGATCTGAACTGAGAAAAGTGAGCAGTCTCTGAGAACCATTGTCTGAAAGATAGGTTAACAAGGGAGAGAAAGAAAAGAGTAGGTTGTGAACCATCACCCATATGGATATAATCTATGGTAAAGGGAATAGAATATAGTTGCATATTGAAGGATAGGACAGATGGGTAGTGATATTATTGGGTTTGGTCATGCAGGGTTGAGAGTTGTTTAGATTAGGAAGGGCAGGTTGGAATACCTAGCACATTTAACTATGAATCATGTCATTCCATGAGTCAAGAGAGGGGAGTGTCCTATGCCCCAGGGGGATGGGGCAGAAGGAACAGTTAAGATCAAATTGGGTATTTAGTGTTCATGGGAAACGTTTTTCATTACCTTACAGTAATGGACACAGGACATGTTAAAAATCATAAAAAATTATTGAACTGTACCGTCTAAACTGTAAACTATATTGTAAACCACTGACAATGTTTAGTTGCTATATTTTAATATCTATATAACAGTTATAACAATGCTAATATCCATTTTAAAAACGCTTTTATTATGGGGTGGGGATGGGAAAGGGAGGTTGCATATGTGGGAGTCTCTAGTATTCCATGTGTGACTTTGCTGTGACTTAAAATTTCTTTGAAAATTAAATATAAATTTCGGAGACACTGGGGAATGAGAGGAGGAAGGTGTCATGGTACACTAGACACCCGATAATACAGTGATAAAGAGAAAAAAGAATATTTTTTAAAAAAGAAAATTTTTATTTTTTGCCATTTCTGAATGACCCAATCCGCTAATTATATTTTATTTTTATTTTTGTTTTTTTTCCTCTGAGTTTCCTTGCTTATATCCCTTGCATTGAAGCTTATCATTATTATTTTATTATCCTATTTATTGTATTTGGTTATTACATTGGCTCCATGATCAAGGAAGGTTAAGAACACACAAAGGGTTACAATGGGTGCTGCAGAGGATCATTGGTGGGTGGTGTCTTGGATGGGGGATTCATGGGAATAAGTTCATCTGAATATACATGAAATATATATGAAATTGTTGAAATGATCAAGGGATGAGGCATGGTCATGGTGTATACACAATCAATCAATAAATGAGGGAATCTGAATTCCCAGCCTGGAAATCTCTGCCATATTCTCCAAGGGGGCCGCATCAGTCCCCTGAGAGCATGAGCAGTTTCTGTCAAAAGAGAATGGCTCACTGATGGGTTCTTGTTATTGATGAATAGCCTTATGAGTCTTTGCTCTTGTAATTGAAATTTAGCTTAATGTTATGGGGTGCCTAAGTGCTGCCACCTGAGAGCTTTCTTCTTGCTCTAATGTGGCCTCTCTAAGCCAAATTTAGGATATGAATGCATTACCCACCCACCAACGTGGGACATGACTCTTAGGGATGAAACTCCATATCAATGAAGGATTAATACCAAGTGCCAACTGACAACATGATTGGAAAAAGACCTTGAATAAAGGGGGAAAATGTAAAGAGAAATAAGTTACTGTGATTAAGAGACTTCAAAGAAAGTCGGGAGGTCATCTTAGAGGTAATGTTTATGCAAACCTCAGTAGGATCTCATAGAACACCAAAGTGGATATCACCCCACACAGAGGTTTTCCTGAGGGCTCTGAAGACGCCCAGGTCCTACATAAGTGGGGATAGCCACAGAGAATGATGCCTTATTAGTGGGCTCTACTTTGGAATCTGTGCTCCTGAGAGTGACAGAGTTGGACTCAAATAAGTCCTCCCTGCACATGGTCCATTAGTCCCATCTATTCAAACCTATATGTGATCCTGGAATTCTTAGGTGTACTTCCAGAGACTGGAGCCTCTGATCTACCTATGTGCCAGGTGTACATGGAACCTCGGTGGAGCTACAACTCCTACCCTACAACTCAATTGACTCATGCACATAACCTGGCAAGGAGACAACGATGGGCATTGGCCATCCCAGGGAATGGAGAGGGCCTGCAGCTGCAGGCAGGATAATACCATCCACTGCATCAATGGGATATAAGCCCTCTCACTTGGAGGTCGAGTGGACTTCACCATCCCAGTCGCCTCAGGATTGGGGGAAGAGCTGTGGACTAGAGTGGACTTAATGGTATTATGTTGTAGACATATTGTGATTCAAGCAATGGAAGAAATTATGAGTGAGGTGGAGTCGGTGGCCCCTGGACACTTTTGTGGCAAGGAGGCAAAGGGCAGTTGAAATACAAGGGAGTGGTTTGGGAATTGGGGGTTGTCCTGAGTGGCATTCCTGCGATGGATGTAGGCCACTTTACATCAGCATATACCATGCAGAATTGTGTGGTAGAGACTGTAGTCTATGATGTGAACTGTGGTCTATGCTTGGTGGGAAGGCCCCAGGATGTGTATATCCATTGGGGGGGTGCCAAACCGATTAAGGATGTTTGTGTGAGATGTTGTTGGATGTGTGGGAGGTGGGGAACATGGGAATACCTGTAATTGCTGTGTAATATTTACATAAACTATGCACCATTTAAAAAATATATATGTAAAGAAACCGTATTTAGGTAAGCTAATGCACATATATGCATATATATTTAAATATAATTTTATAAATAATAGTATGTATTGTGAAAGTTTTGATTTTTACCCACAATAAAAAAAGAAAAAAAGAAAGAAAATGGTGCAATAATGGGTAGCATTGTTTTTAAAATGGTAATTTTTTAAATGCTGAAGTAGAATGTAATGGATTGAAGAACCAGAGAAAAGAACCAGCATAATTTGAAATGATTGGAAAGCCCATCTTTACATAAAATAAGAGAAATCTCATGTTCTGATGCATGAATCAGTGGTAACAAATTGAACACACATGAGTGTGGGGGAAAGTGTGGGAGGAGCACATCTCAGAACAAACTGCAAGTGCACTTTTCCTAGAGGAGAAAGACATCCTGAATTGTCACAGCCGCTTCCTTAAGAGATTGGCAACCAGTTGCACAGATTGCAGGGGGAGATTATTTGGAGATTCACATTCATTACAAACACAGGGCTTCTCTCCAGTATGAATGTTGTAATGTTTAAGGAGATACTACCTCTGACTGAAGGCTAGTCCACATTCCTTACATATATATTGCTTCCCTCCACTATTAATTTTCTTATGGTCAGTGAGATTTGATTAGCTAATTAAGGCTTTCCTATATTCCTTACAGATAAAGGATTTCTCTCCATTTTGTCTTCTCTGGTGTGTAATGAGGCTTGATTTCTCAATGAAAGCTTTCCCATGTCCATCACATTCATAGTGTTTCTCTGCAGTATGTATTCTCAGATGGTTAATGAGGTTTTCCTTCTGGTTGAAGGCTTTTCCACATTCATTTTATATATAGGGTTTTTCTCCAGGATGAATACTCTGATGTTTAAGGAACAATTTCTTTTGGGTGAAGGCTTTTCTGCATTCTTTACATTCATTTTGTTTTTGTCCACTATGAATTTTTTCATGTTCTGTGAGATATGACTTGTACCAAAAGGCATTTTCACATGACTATCATGCAGAGGGTTTCTTTGCAATAGGAATTCTCTTGTATCTGAGATTTGACATTTGAATTAAAGCTTTCCCACATATATCTGATTTCTTTTCAGTAAGAATTTTCTTATAAATGAAGAGGTTTTCTGTCAGGTTGAAAACATTCCCACCTGTATTACATTTCTATGCTTGTTACCCTGTATGGCTTTTAAAAAGAGTAGTAAAACATGACTCTAAAGAGCAGATTACATTGGAGACACTCATACAGTTTCTCTCTAGTTTGAATTTTCTCATATTCCATGAGGTTTTCTTTCAGGTGGAAGCATTCCCACGTTCATTACAATACTAACTAATGTGTGAATATTTCATGCTCAATGAGAATTAATGCCTGGCTGAAGGATTTCCAGTATTCCTTAAATACACAGGGTTTTACTCCTGCATGTTTCTTTCATGTGACTCTGTCTTCCCGAAATTCATGAATACCAAATTGTTTCTCTGAAGGATTAATTCTCATGTATCACATGAGGTTTAATTTCAAAGAAAACTTCATACTCCTTACACCTAAAGGTGAAGACTATGATGTGGGACAACCTGGCAATACTCATTGTCTTCATTCGTTTTTCCTTACATAGATTCCCTCATGCTTAGGTAAACATGAAACAAATTCCTTCAAAGTGAAGTTACATTCCTAGAGGTATTATTTTGAGGAAACAATGGTGCTGTCAGAGAACATACTTTTTCAACTTTCTTACATTCTCTGCTTTCATCTTAAGTCTGTACTGATGTAGAAGTGGATATAACTTCACTCACAGTCCTTTTGTTACGTGGTTCTTCCTGCTTCTTAAAGTCCTATGCTTCTTCATAGTTTGTGGGGTGCAGTAAAAGCAGTGCTTAGAAGGAAATTTATAGCATTGAATGCATTCATTAGAAAGTAGGACGATCCAATATCAGTCATCTAAGTGTCCAGTTTGGGAAGTGCAACAATATATACTTTCTAAATTTTCTGTCATTCATGGCTCTTCTTGCTTCAAATGAGCATAACATCCAGCTTGGAGACTTCATAACTAGGAAATGGGAAGGTGATACAGGACGTGATTTATCATGGGAACAAAACAATACCCCATTAATCAACCCTGGAAACTTCAGGCTTCTGAAAGATAGGAAAGGTGCACCTTCCAAAGATGCACGAGTGAGTTGTCTCCAGAACAAAGGCCAAAACTGCAAATCAGGAAATCCTGAACACTTCGTTTTTGACTGATTTTTTTTGTTCAATTTCTTTTCTCTTCTATTTATTTGGATGAGATGCACTATTTAATATTCTTTAAAGTTTACTGGGGAAATTATAACACTTTTGCTTGTATTTCCAAATCTGCACTTATTGTTTTTTATTGACTTGCCAAATAATATATTTAAAACATTTTATATAATGTATTAGTCAGCAAAAGGGGAGCTGAAGCAAAATAACATAAACCTCTTGGTCTTCATAAAAGGTATTTATTTGGGGTAGAAGCTTACACGTACCAGGCCACAAAGCATACGTTTCTTCCTTCACTAAAGTCTGTTACCCCATCTTGGAGCAATACAGTTGCCAAAATTAGCCTGGGTTCAGTCTTCTTTTGTTCCTCTCTTCCCAGCGCTGAATTTCTGTTTCCTCCACAAGGTCAGCTGTAGACTGTGATGCTCTCTAAGCTTTCCCTCTCTCCACAAGGCCAGCTGTGTACTGTCAGGTGAATGGCTTCAATCTTTTCCCCATGGCCTTCTCTCCTTGCTCATCAGAACTCCAACATCAGAAACTACACCTCTGTCCTTTGCCATGTCTTTTTTGTTTGAAACCCTACAAACCAAGGGGCAGGGCTCAACACCCTACTGACTGTGGCCCTTTCAACACCCTTATAATAACTTAGTCATGCCCAGATTAACAGAACACTTTACAAGCATAATTCAATATCTATTTTTGGAATTCATAATGATATCCATCTGCTACATATCCATTTAGCCATCTTAAACTATATATTATTTTACAGTGTATTTTAACACTTTATTGATATCCTAGGCCATGGATATTATTATTACTTTATCCATTCAATAGTCATTTAGATATATGAATTTAATTAACAGATATTGTTCTTCAATCCATCCTGAATCTTGAAACTTCTGAGATTATTTTCTTTCTTCCTGAAGAATATTCTTTTACATTTCTTTTTAAGTGAGTTGGTGCTAGCACACTTTATGAGTTTTTACTCATCTTTAAAAGTATTTATTTCAATTCTTCCTGAAGGATTGAGATGATTTTAATATCAGACCCTCTAAGATCCCCATTACTTTTGAGAACACATTTAGGGTTGAATTTCTGCAATCTCTCATAAGTGTAATCAGTTCTTTGGAGAAGAAATTAGGGGCTGGTACACACTGCTTCCTGCCCCCCATTCACCAGGAAAATCTGTGCACTCTGGCTCTGGGAAAGGGAATAATGGCACACCTCTCTGAGTTACACATTTGATTTGGAGAAAAGATTTGGTGGAGAAAGCACAGTATATTGAGTTCTTCATGGGACCATTCTAAGGACCAGTGCAATGGTGGTCAGCTCACCATTTTGCTCAGTGATGGCCACACCCAAAGTACAGTCACTGTTTCATGAGTTCCCATTTCTTCCAGACTTAGGAGATCCCTCCTTAAAACGCTGCCCTGGGTTAATGCCCTTGTTTGAGGCTTGAGTTAACACAAGAAATGCATGTTCTTACTAAACCATTGCTGTGTGTGTAAGCCTTTTGTACATAGTACATTTTGGTTAATTTCAGATAAGGGTCCTTTCGATTAGGTCACTTTTTGTTAGATTGCTTTAGTTCAGTTAAGGACCTCTGATGAGATTTCAGGCACCAGGATGGACCCCAATCATTGTGCTGAAATCCTACATACATGGAACACACAGAGAAGAAGTGCTGCTATATTTACTCTGCTATATGGAAGAGGTCTCTAGGATCTCCTACATCTGTGGAGAGACACAGAAACCCTCAGAGGCTGAGGGAAAGGCCAAGGCTGGAGTCATGGAGCAGCTTGAAACTGAAGATATCCAGGCAAGAGGAGAAGGGAGAGGTGTGAGCAATTGTGTCTGATGGCCCACTGCTGAGCTCTTGGAGAAAATGGGTTTGGAGGAGAAGGCAGAGAAAGACAGTCAGGCCCCACATTTTGCCTTGACAGGATGCAGCAGCAGGTGACATTCTTAAGACAGCATTTTTGATGATGCCTTGATTTGGATATTTTCTCAGCCTCAGAACTCTAAGTTTAACCCTAATAAGTTCCAATAAACACCAACCTATTGCTGGTATTTTGCATTGGCCGCACTTGGTAAACTCAAACAGCTAGGGACACAAATTTGGAGAGCTGCACTGTACCAAAATGGCACTGTGATGCTGCTGCCCAGTGAATTCACCTGTAAACTGTGGTTGTCTGCAGACTAGGCAGTAAGGAATTCTGGTAAGATGGAGGAGGAAGTGCTCTTGGGCAGCTAGGCCTGCAAGACAGGGAGTCAGTCAGGGGACTCACATGGTTTGGATTCTAGTATAAGAACACACATGCCCCAGGGTTATGTACCTGACTCAGGCAGTTGGC
>JAKSZT010033498.1:0-30714 GCA_026826555.1 Tolypeutes matacus
AAGAGTGGTCCCCAGAATACTGAGTGTTTGACTTGGAATTTGGAGTAAATATATTATTCCCCTCTCTTCTTATTTGCCTGGTATATTAGATTTCTCCAGACAAACAGAATTGATAATATATATTACATATTGACTTATGGAACCATGAATCTTGGCCACAAGAGACCCAGCACTGTAGTTTGGGTCCTAATTTAGAGCATAAACACCATCCTGGAGAACATTGTCCCCTTTATGCAAGGTATTGCTATGTAATTGGTGATGTAACTGTGTCTTCAAAAGACAATTCTACCATTATGTCATCTCAGCTGCTTCAAGATGATGGAGAACATGGTAAGACCAATGAATTTCATGAATATGTGCAAATTCCCATTCTTAATTTGTTGTGTAGTGGATTCCTTGATGAGAAGCTGTGCTTTGGAGAATACCATTACAGTGGATAAAACATTCTGTACAGCCACAGATGGTACTTTTGGTTAAGTCTTGCACACATGGAGGAAAATATATATCTGGAATAACTGTTTATTATAGTAAAAACAAAATATTGTTCCTACCATGGATGGATGGTAGGCCTATGTAATCCACCTGCTACCAGGTGACAGGCTGATCACCTTAGGGAATGGTGACAGGTTGGGAACTGAAAGTTGGTTTCTGCTGCTGGATGATTGGACACTCAGCAGTGACTATAGCCTGGTCAGCCTTGGTGAGTAGAAGTTCATGTTGCTGAGCCAATGCATAACCCCTATCCTTATTACCATGACAATTTTCTTCATTAGCCCTTTTGGCAATGATATTAGTAGTTGGGGAAAGAGTCTGTTACACACAGAATAACTTTCCTGTCCACTTGATTATTAATATCTTCCTTTCCTGGAACCTCTGATGAGGATTCACTTGTAGAAAAATGTCATCATGTATTCTGTTCATTCAGAAAGTACTATCCACATAATTCTTTCTCAGGCATCTTTGTCATCAACTTTCCAATCATGGGAAAATTTATGCTATATGTATATTTACGCAATTAAAAAAAAACAACAACAACAACAACTAACGAGACAATGACAATAAAATTCAATACATGATTCCAGACTGGATCTAATGGCATAAATAATAGAGGTATAAAGGACATTATTGGGACATATGAAAAAATTAGAATATAGAATATAAAGCTTCATATGATGTTAAAAAGTGTGTAAACTTGATAATTGAATATCCTTGTTCTTAGTAAATGTACATAGAGCATGGCGTAAATGAGTTAGTCTCAAATGTCTAGACACTTAATAGGTATACAGACAGGTAGATAAATAGATAACTGGATAGATGGATTTAGATAATAGATATCTAGAATAATACTACAAATGTGAAAAAAATGTTAAAATTGGTGGACCTGGGTATCTGGGTGGGTATAGAGTTCCCCATATGGGTTTTGTTTTATATTTGCAGATGTCTTGTAAGTCTGAAATTATTTCAAAATAAAGTGTAAGAAAAAATTGCAAAAAGAGAATCTGTCTCATTGCCTTTTAACCAAAATTACCATTTTGAAATAATTTTTCTGTTTATATAGGAAAATTGATAATGCATTTCACATTATTTTTACTAAATTTCCATTTTCCATTTTTATAGTCCAGGTGTATGATTTAATTTGTAAATTTTCAGTCCAATCTCTGCCCATTTTCCCTTTGTAAATTAGTTTTATTTGCCTTATGATTCCATATGAGGTATTTATGTATTAACATACAAAACTTACATTATATTTTGTGAAATATTATTGCTTTGTATTTTCTCAAGTTTTGTATATGTTGCACATTAATACTCTAAGCTACATTAATTTAAATATCCTAAAATATCTTTCTAAAATTCCTTCTTCATGTAAATTAAATATATGACTCCAAGTCAGTTTTACTTTAACTCTGTTTTTGGAATCTTATAAATATATGGCTAATTCACACCAAACTGAAGTCAATAAAAAATTAGATATAACCCAAAAACCCAAATGTGTTCATGTTTGTATTATACTCTCTGTTATCTTTTTACCTAAATTCGCTCATCTATAGTTTGAGGATCAGGGGCATAAAGAGAGCCCTAGATAAAATACTGAGTGATAAAATGTCACCAAAGATATAAATATTATTTTGCTTTTAAAATATATAATACACTAAATATAAGCAATTGGAATCATTGCTTGAGAATTAAATATCCGTACCATATCAGAAAATATCTTCTCTCAGAGCCTCACCAGAATCTCTTTTCTGCAATTCAATTCAGATCCAATGAGTTGTATATCCTTTTCTTGTAAGGTCATGGTGTGTTTAGAAAAATAGAATATGGTGAATGTACTACTTAATAAAATTTATGTGAACAATTATTTTTTTTAATATTCTATTAAACACATTAAAAAAAACTAAAAATAAACAGGTGAAATTAACCTTTATAAATATATACATATTAAAATAATATGAACAAAATATTACATCAACACATAATCATTATAAAATATTTAATAAATATTTATCATACTGCATCTTTGAAAAATATTGTATATTTGACATTTATATAAGATCCCAATTTGGACTAGTCACATTTCAGTTACTCAGTAGTCACATTAGTTCTGTGGTTGAAACATAATGCCAGACCCTAGATATGGGCTTAGTTCTGAGTTAGAATTCATTAAATAAATATTTTATTATATTTTATTGAATTTTGTAGGAGTATAATTATTAATTTTCATTTTGTTAAAACTACCTATAATGATATGTATTGTGTGTATGTGGTTATGGGGTCTATCTGTAATTATCAGCCCATGGCTATGAAAAAAGCCATTCTGACTAAATAACAAGCCTAAACTAAAAGACTTCTTGTCTTCTTGGAAATAATTTCTGAGGTATCAGAGGATATCTACAGACGTTGTCCTCAGAACTACTCTAAATTTATAAGCTGTTTCAAATTATACTGATATCTAGCCTTTATGTTCACATAAAGGTATTATAATGCACTATTATTCTGTAAGAAGATGCCAATTTATATAATAATGCTGCTATAAGAAATATAAAACTGCCATAATGAATGCAAAGCTCTACATAACAAGCAATAAAAAGTTCCTTGAAGTAAAGCAAATGTTTTGTAATAGAATACTGCTAAAACTTTCTAATTACTTTTTCTAGGAAATATCCCCACATTTCTTTAATGTAAAACAATGAATATTCTCTTCTAAATAGATTTTACTATCAATAACTGAACTTCACTCAGATACACTCCTTTAAATAACAATTTTATTCTCCTGATGTTTTCAGATGCTACTCATATATAATAGCATTGTTAATTTTCATTAAAACAAAACAAAAATCATCTGTATGCCATCAATATAATAACCTAAATAACCTAATTAACATCAATATACTTGGTATATTTAACAATATACTCAATCTAGTTTGTGGGGAAATATAATCCTCTATCATAGTGTTTTCCTCATTACATTTATAATTTGTATTCATTTTTAAATATAATTTTAATATATTATCAATTATAATTACTTTCTAAAGTCTTATCGTTTTTCTTTTTGAATAGAATATGAACCCATGAAGCTAACATTGCTCTAATTTTTATTGTTCAATTATATCAGTCTTGCAATCAATTATTTTATCTACATGATTCCTATAATCTCCATTATCTCTGCTTTTACATTTATTTATTCTATCTTTCTACATTTCTAAACTTATGGAGTTTTAATATTGTTGTGAAGCTGAAATGGACAATTCTGTAACTGGGCCAAGCAAACTCTTGTAAGGGGCTTATTATAAAAAAGTAATTTGAGAGTTAATATTCATTATTAGAAAATGTTTTGCATTCAGATATTATAGGTAAAAGCTGACATAACTTGAGTTATTGGAAATAAGAAAAATTATATCATTTGAATCAGGAGAATATATTGCATTTTTTGAGACATTAGGGAAAGTAAAACCAAATAAATACATGATTTTGCTTCTTTCAAATTCAAAATTCAGATGAGGCAACAGCATGCTAGAGTTCAGAAACATGGAGCAGAAATCCAGTATCTAGCAGTGACTCCATTTCTCCATTTGATGGTTAATAGTACAGAATAACTTGTTTTGGAAGAGCTAAGAGGAAGCCTGAGCCTCTGTACTATGTTAAAGGAGGAAAAGAATATAAACATTGTTCAACTACATAGAATGTGAACTCAAAATAGTGAAACATAAGATAGGAAAATGGCCACTGATTAAAGTGAATCTTGAAGGATGTGATTAATATTTTTGATTGCTTTGTAATTGTAGCAGTTTGACATTGTTTATGAATTCCAAAAATAGATATTGGATTGTGTTTGTAACATGGTCTCTTCCTCTGGGCATATTAGATTGTATTAGATTCAGAGGTTTCACCTTTACTTTATTAAATTAAGATTAGGACTTTTATTTGACCATATCATTAGAGTGTTCAGGGTAGAGTCCCCACCCCCTTGGTGGGGATAACAGAGACTCTCACACAGAAGTAGACAGAGAAGTAGAGGCAGAGATTTTAGTCTTTCACCCTGGAGCCTCAAGGAAAGATGAGCCATTCACCTGATAGTTTACAGGTGGCTTTGTGGAGAGAGCAGAGCAGCTGAGCCTGGAGAGAAATGAGCCCTGGGGAGAGAGATGAGCCCTCCAGCCTACAGGTGAGGTCAGAGAAGCTGGGACCAGAGAGTCTTAAGGGGAAAGAAGGAAGGCTGTAGATTTGCAGCCATCACCTGCCATTTTGCTTCAA
Organism: Tolypeutes matacus; assembly: GCA_026826555.1. Taxonomy (NCBI): domain Eukaryota; kingdom Metazoa; phylum Chordata; class Mammalia; order Cingulata; family Chlamyphoridae; genus Tolypeutes; species Tolypeutes matacus. Next base: position 4,753 of record JAKSZT010033498.1, read on the forward strand.
CACATGGCCATTGACTTTGGCTGTGAAGGTACCTCTTATAGAACCTTGCTTTGGACTCTTTAGGGCCTTGTGACTTTAAGCTTCTACCCAAAATAAATACCCTTTATAAGGCCAACAGAATTCTGGTCCTTTGCATCAGCACCCCTTTGGCTGACCAATACAGAATTCGTTACCATAGAGTTGGGTTGTGCTTTTACAATCATCAAAATTCTGGAATGGTTTTATAAAAGGGTAAGGTGAATTTTTTGGGCAGAATTTTGAGATACTTGATAGAAAACACCCAGAGTGCTTTGAAGAGACTGTTGGTAGGAATATGAATGTTAAACAGACTTTTTATGAGGACTTAGGAGCAAATGATGAAACTATTATTGGAAACTGGAGTAAAGGTGATCTGAGTTTTAAAGTTGCAGAGAACTTAGCAAGATTGACTCCTGATATTATATGGAGGGCAGAACTTGAAAACGACAAGCCTGGACAGTTAGCTGAATAGCTTTTGAAAGTAAACTCAGAGAATGTGGCTTGGCTTCTCCTTCATGTTTATAGTAAAATGCTAGATAAGAGAGATAAGCTTGGAACTGAATTGTTGGGCACAGTGAAACCAGAAACTGATTCTGGAAAGCCCAAGCCTTTGGAACTCAAGCCCCCAGATGATAGTGCACCATTTGAGGACTTAATTAAACTTGGAACTTGTAAATCAGGATTGAAAATGGAGTTATCTTGGAAAGACTTCTGATAAGTCTTACCATTTGAGGGCTTGGACCCCTGCTTCTTACATGCTAAACCAACAAGCTTTTTGAGAGAGTTGTATGAACAAAACTACTGTCATCCTGGACTCCAAGGGACATCAATGGGAGAGATGGAAGGAAGAAAAGCTTTAAGAGAAAAATCATGGAAGCTGGGATCAGGAATTAAGATATCTCCTTCGGCCAAGAGAGGAACTCCACCCATGTGTACAGAGACAGTGAGTTTATCCTGGCAGTTGAAGAGGGTGGATGTTCCAGCCCAAAGTTCAGGGAGAGTTTTGCCACCCCAGGCTACAGAGAGCATGGAGCATATTCCTCAAGGGTTGGAGAGAGAAAGGTTGAAACCCCATAGATTTGAGAGGGATGGGCCTGCCCCCATAGATGAGGTAATGCCAGGTGGAAAACTCATTGCCCTGTAAGGGTTAGGCCTGTAGGCCAACCTGCACTAAAGGGGTGGAAACTCTACCCCAAAGATTGGGTAAAGTGTGGCCATTAACCTCAGTGTTCTTGGAGGCTGAGGTCTGGAGCTAGGTCACCACCCAGATACTTGATGAGAGTATAACTAAGAAAATAGTCATTGGGCAAGCCTGTGGAAAGGGTGGGTCCCCATGACGCCCAAGGATAAAAAAAACATCATCTTGAGAATGACTCTCAGACTTTGAAATCCAATGAAGTATGCCCTGAATGTTTTCAAAACTGTTCTGGACCCGTGACTCACATTTCCTTCCCAATTTCTCAAAAGTTTATCCTTTGTCCCTTTGCATATTGGAAGCCCATAAATTGTTTTGTAAGTTTCAGAGGTCTACAGCCAGATGGGACTTTGCCCAAGACCAACTTATTTCTATAAACTGATTTTGATGTGATTTTGTACTTAGCATTGCTGCTGAAATAAGGTTTTTTTTCAATATTGTAATGTCTTTTTGGAATTCAGAGGGTCAGGTGTAGCTGTTTGATATTGTTTATGAATTCCAGAAATAGATATTGGATATTTTTTGTAAACTGGCCTGTTTCTCTGGGTATATTAGATTGTATTAGATTCAGAAGTTTCACCTTTATTTATTAAATCATGATTAGGGCTTTTATTTGACCACATGATTAGGGCATGTAGGATTGAGTCCCCACCATCTTGAAGGAGATAAAACAGACTCTCACATGGAAGTAAATACACAGAGAATTAGAAGCAGAGAGTGTTGTCTTTGAACACTGGAGACCTGGGCATAGATGAGCCATTCACCTGATAGTTTACAGCTGCTGTCGTAGAGAGTCTACAGCAGCTGAGCCCAGAGAGAAATGAGCCCTTGGGAGAGAGATGAGCCCTCCAGCCTACAGTTGAGATTGGAAGAAGATTGAAGAAGCTGGGACCACAGAGCATTAAGGGACAAGAAGGAAGGCTGAACCCTCATAAAATTTGCTTGCCATTTTGCTTCAACTCATGGCCATTGACTTTGGGTAAGAAAGTACCACTTATAGTACCTTGAGTTGGACTCTTTAGGGCCTTGTGATTATAAGCTATTACCCCAAATATTTACCCTTTATAAAAGCCAACAGATTTCTGATACTTTTCATCAGCACCCTTTTGGTTGACTAATATGGTAATGTCTTGAAATCTTGCTTACTTTTGAGCAGAAGTGTGCCTGGAAATAGGCTGAGAGAGACGGGGGCATATGATAAGAACAGGAAGTCATTTCATTTCTACAAAGCACGGCTCTAGTTGCTTGGAGGCAGTATTTCCCTTCCTTCATTTCTATTAGGCACTACTATAATTTTAATTCCATGTCTCATTAATTGCTTTAAACATGCATGGCTAATATTGTGTGTTATGTAATATTCTCAGACCTTTCTTCTAGATAACCAGTTGTGACTTCTCTACACTATTTGCTGCATGTTTAATTTTATGTTTTATAAGCATGTTTAAGTTCAATAACATTAGTGTTTATTTATTGAAGCTCCACTTATCTATTTATAAAATATCAACATTTAAAAAATTTCCTAGTTATAAATCTTCCACATTTTTTCTTAGTTTCTTTAGTCATTTGGACACAGTATGTTGGTTCTCTGGGTAATTCCATTGCTCTAATGCTTTTGGAAGGTAACTTTCTGTCTAGGGTCAATGATGCTTCATATAATGGCTTTACAGTGAGGACATGGTCAGTGGGGTGTATTTATGCACTGTGGTTGTGTAAAGAGCTGGGAGTTATTCAAGGTCTTCATATGCTAGTGACTGCTGTAATGTCAATGTTCCTGGGTGGTCTCATGTTTATTTTTCCTCTGGTTTTATTGCCTCCCTCTGAGAGGGGATATCATGAAGCCTATGAGGCAAGTAGGACTTTCAAAGTTTTATAAGTTATGTTTCTCCTAGGCAAATCTCTGATAGATTATTATTCAATATTTGTTCTTGAGCTATTCAATAAAATTTTCTGTTATTAAAGGCAAAAGTAATAGTCTTATGGCTTAATCTTCTCTGCTTCTGGATGAATTGGGAAATCAGTTTCTCTTTATGTACTTTTCTGAAACAAACAGTTGTTTCAGCAGCAATCTCAGAAAAAGGAAATCTGGCACTTTTGAATAACAAATCAAATGTTTGTCACATGAAAATGTAGCACATTCTTGAATACAACTGCATAATCTGCTGGGGATATGTAAAACCACTTTAAATATTCTATGGAAAATGATATATTTTCCAAAATTATATTATTGATGCAGTTGAAATTGATATCATGCATGAATAACATGATAATTTAGTCTTACAGTACTGTATTCCATATGAAATATAAAACAAGAAAGAACAGCCCTGAATAGTGCAAGATAATAATTCTCATAGATAATTTGACATATGATAAATATAATTGCACTGTATTTGGAAAATAAATGACTGCTCAGAAAATTATAATGAATATCTTAACTCTTTAGGAAACAAATGATGAAAGAAACTGACTTCATTTTAAATATTCCCCCTGAATCCAGGACAATTGAAAGACAAAATTTGATAAGGTAAAGTACAATGAGAAGGTAACTTAGAATGATACGTTCCTCATTGTATGATATAGATTAAAACTTTCTAGGAAAAATTATTGAGAACATATACATTCACATCATATAAATGAAAAGTTTCCATTAATTAAAAGTATAAACAAAATCATAGGAAAAATCCACCTACTAGAAAAATATGTGCAGTGTTGGTTGATGATCTATTATAAACACTACTTATATGTAAATAGCAAGCCCAAATTAAATCCAAATTTATATGAGTTTCAGAAATGAGGATGATCTTGGGGATTCTGAAACATTATAATTGGCATCAGAAGGGGGATTCATTAAAATGACCCTGACTTAATAAATCATATGATTTGTGAAAAGAAAGGAAGAGAGTTGATGAAAACATAGTTCCTGGGTGTCCACTGGGTCACTGCTGGTATGGAGCTGCAGTGCTGCTGCAACTAGTTACCAGAACTAAAATTTACCAATGAAATTTGTTGTATATGGGACCAACACTTGAGGAGTTTGCTCTCTGGATGCATAAGTAAATGCAAAATAACAACAAAAAATAAAACAAACTAAATATGCAATCCCTCAGCCTCTCATTGCTAAAGACAACTCTTCAGTTAATTGTAGATATAATCAGCCATAGTTACTGCACTAGTCAGCCAAAGGGGTGCTGATGCAAAATACCAGAAATCTGTTGGCTTTTATAAAGGGTATTTATTTGGGGTAGAAGCCCACAGTTACCAGGCCATAAAGCATAAGTTACTTCCTTCACCAAAGTCTGTTGCCATGTGTTGGAGCAAGATGGCTGCTGATGTCTGCAAGGGTTCAGACTTCCTGGGATACTCTCTTCCCAGGGCTCATTTCTCTCTGGGCTTAGTACCTCTGCTCTCTCCAAAAGGCCAGCTATAGACTATCAAGCAAATGGATAGTCTCTCTTCCCAGAGCCTCTGCTGTGTCCAATTGAGCCTTCTCTCCTTCTTCACATATCTGCTTCCCAGGGCTCCAGCTCAAAGCTCCAGCATTAAAATTCCAACCTCCATTCTCTGTGGTGTGGTTTCTCTGTGAGTCTCCACCCACCAAGGGGAGAGTGTCTCAACATCCTACTGATGTGGCCCAATCAAAGCCTTAATCATTATTTAATCAAATAAAAGTGAGACATCTGAATCCATTATAATCTAATATGCCCAGAGGAAAAGACCAGTCCACAAATGTAATTCAATATCCATTTTTGGAATTCATAAATAATTAAAAAATTCTACAGATACAGTCAACCTACTGATAATTTAAGGCCATGAAATGTGCTCACAGTAACAACTATACAAATGCTTACTTGATCTAACAACTAGGTGCCATTATCTGGTTAAGTTGACACATGGACCTAATCATCACAACATCTGTGGATGATGTCAACCACCCCCAGCAGCTGGCATTGTAGAGAACTTTAATGGATTCCTAAAAAATGAGGTTTGGTATTTACACCTTGAGAACTCTCTTACTGGATGGATGGTCTGCCTTACTTGGGCCCTCTGGAAGCTGAACACAGCATTTCATGGAATACATTTGAGGAGTACTGAGAGCCCTCATCTATCAGGAAGGGGAGAAGTTGGGCCAAAAGATATTGGCAATACACTAAAATCAAGGGGAAAGAGGTGAGGTTATATCTCAAGGCAAGGGACAGTTTTGGTAGCTTTAGAATGTAAAGATAATTTACTGAAAAGTATCTCCCATGGGAGGTGTTTGCATGACCACCATGTCAGGAATAGGTTATCTTCCCTGCTTTTGTTTTCTACAGATTTGGCTTGGCAGCAACCTGGAAGGAAAACACCTTTTCCAATTGATGTGGCCATCGTGGCTGCAGGGAAACTGTCCAACTGATAAATCTACCATCTGACCCCTTGTTCTACTTCTGTGTCACAGGACCCATTTGTCTTGCCTGTGAATGACTACACCAAGATCCAAAATTGCATTGCCTTAGACACCCCCTTAGCCCAACAAGGAGTCATATGTGCTATTGCTAATACCTTCAGTGTATGTTCATTAAAATCTCAGGCAAGACAGAACAGGTGACTAAAATCCAACAGCATGCCCACTGGCTACAAAAGGTACAGATTCTATGCAGGACCTCTTCAGCTGGCTCCCAGAGGGTTAGTGGGCAAGGATGCAAGCATTACTCCAGGCAGGCCTGATCACTGTAGTTGAAGTAATTAAATGCATAAACAAAGCCCTCTTAATGTGCTGCAGCTGCTGGTGTTCCTAAACTTTTATTCTAAACATTGTTGAGAGTCATGGCTTCTAGGCCTGATCCACCTTCACCCTTGTCTCCACCCCTTTGTCCAAGGTGGGAGGTGGGCTTATGTTGTGAAAGTTAATTTGGAGGAATAGGCTGGATGAGAGGCTGAGGGGTTGGCTGCTGGGGAAATCATGGACATACCAAGTGTCCATCCTCCAGTCCTTGCCTTGGTGTGCAGGTGTCAATGTGTTTCTATTCTACAGCCTGCAGGTGTAGTGAATTTTAATGGAAAGGCTTGACAGTAACTTGAACCAAAAACCAAAACCAGGATCAAGCAGTTCCAGCTGATTATCCTGGCAGGGACTCTCAGTAGCAGGGCCCTCTCCCCGTGGGGTGCACAAATACTCAACCCTTGGTCCCTCCTTTTTGACATGAAGGCAAAGTGGGGCAGGCAGAGCTGCAATCTACCAACTCTGATGCCAGTACTTGGCCTCCCTGGGGGACTGGCCACAAAGGAATGTCATCCCCATCTCTTCTAGACTATTTGTATACTGTAAGAAAACAGTCATTTGCTGAGATTCTTTACTGGACCTGTGCCTATGTTTCCATGATGCACCATATAGAAAATCACTCCACAAGAACTGTATTATTCAGGGCTGTCTAGGGAATCAGAACCAACAGGATATATCTGTGAATATTAGGAGGTTTTTATTAAAATTATCTCACATGACTGTGGGGAAGTCTAAATCCAAAATCCTTCGGACACACTGCAAACCAGGAACTCTGATAAAGTTTAAATGATCCAGGAGAGGCTGGCTGGCTAAAGTAGAGATGTAAATTCTCTCTTCTGACTGCTGAAATCAATAATTCTCCTTTTAAAGTATTCAAATGATTACATGGAATGTTTTTCTTTGTTGAAGGAAATCTCAGTTGATTGCAGATGTAAACAGCCATAGATGCAATCAACTTACTGATGAAATAAGTCCACAAAATGTCCTTAAATAACCATCAGATCAGTGCTTGTTTAACCAAACAACTAGACACCATCACCTGACAAAGTTGACACATAAGACTAACCATCAAAAGAACTAACATAGATTTCCAAGTATGAATAACAACTAAATCCTCTATTATAATTTCCAAAAATTCCAAGTTCATCCATTCCATTAAAAAGAAAGGAAATCTTCATATATGGACATGTCAAGTAATCATTTTTTTCCTGGTGATATGCTGATGATCTTGAAAATAATCCTCAGAATAAAAAAAAATCATTGATAGAAAAACAAAGTTAGAAACATTCTAAAGATGTTAGGTGAGTGATGTAATAATCATATTTTGATGTTTCCAACAGATATGGAAAACCATACCTAAGCAATTTGCCAATGTGAAAATTGCAAGAATATGTCCTGCAAAGTCTTGCAGGGGTCTGTTTAGCAGAGCCCATAGCAGTGCAATAAAATTACTCTCAAAACATGGGTTAAGAGAAGTCAGAGGGAGAGCAGCTGAAGAAGCTATTCTCTTAAGCTGATCCCCAGCACACTTTTTATTCAGGATTTTTTTTTACAGTCAAAGTCAAGGTGCAGGTGTAGGGGAACAGGGAGGTTGTAAACCACATCATAAGAATTCCAGGCTGATAATGTGGAAGCAAGATTACAGAAACATTTAGTGATATACATAGGAGATAGGGTGGGAGATAAAGGAGATAAGATAAGCAGGAAAGTTCCTGTATGTGGCAGGAACTGATATGGTGAATTCTCTATGTGGGCAGAGAAACAGGCCTCCAAGTTATTTCTTAAATTTAAAGATCAGAGAGTTCCCTCAATACACTCCATATTAAGGCCTCTGACAGGGTCCCAAATTCTTGACATTGTCCACCACCCTTATTGTGTCTTGGAGTCTCTAAAGCCTTCTCAGGAGCACTGCTGTTTGCGGTACTATTTTCTTTGAGACAGTCAATGAGAATCTGCTGAGACTTGCATAAGCATAACCTCTGGAATTACTTTGCAACTTTCTTTGAAATCTCTTAGTCATATAAACTCAGAGGTATTTAATATTTCTCCTTTGGTTTTAAGGTCTTTTTCATGATGCATTTCTAGTTAGTGCTTGGTATTTATCCCTTGATACCAGGGAGGTTCATCCCCCAGAGTCGTGTCCCATGCCAGGGGGATGGTACTGCATTTATATGCTGAGGTTCCTAATAGGGGAGGACAAACCATGTGTTTTAAACCTCAGTCTTGTAACTCAGCATGTAACTATGAATCTTGACATCCAAAGAGTGAAGGCATGGGTTCACTGTTGGCTCTGAGGGGAGTGGGAGGAAGGAATAGAATAGATCAAACAGCGGCTATTAAGTGGGCAGTGGAAGTGTCCTATATGATCTTACAATAATGGACAGAGGACATGGTAAATATCATCAAAATTTATAGAAGTATATGGTCTAAAATGTAAACCATAATGTAAACCATTAACCAAGTTTAATTCATTATTTGTATATCAGTTATAACAAAGGCACCATCCACATATAAAAAGGCATTAATATGGGGGGAGGATAGGGGGAAGATGTTGGGTATATGAGAGTCTCCTGTATTCTGTTTGTGACTTTGCTGTGACCTAAAACTTCTTTGAAAACAAAAAGAAAAATAGTGAGACACTGGGGAATGTGTGGGGGAAGGTGCCACAGTACAGACAGGACACCAAATATTGCGGTGTGAAAGGTAAAATATCAAAAATAATTTTTTTAACATTTTTCATTTTTTCTAATATCCCAATCTTTTAATTTTATTTATTTTTAGTTTTTAAAATTTTTATGTATTTTCTTTCTTTTATTTAAACTTATCATTATTGTTTCATTTTCCTATTAATTGTATTTGGCTATTGTAATGGCTTCATTTTTGAAGAAGCTTTGGATCACAGTAGGGTTACAATTGGGGTGGGGGATGATCATTGGTGTGGGGGTGTCAGTGAAAGGGGATGCATTGGAGAAAGTTCTCCTGAGTATATATATAAAGTATGTAAAAATGTTCAAATGTTCACAGGTGGGGAGACACACAATAGCCAAGAAAATACTGAATTCCCATCCTGGAGAGCTCTGCCACATTATATAAGGGAACAGCAACAGTCCCACAAGTTCAGAAGCAGTGACCCATGAAGGAGAATGATCCACTGATGGGCCCTTTATATTGCTGACTAGGCTTATGAGCATTTGCTCTTAATATTGAAACTTAGCTTATTGTTATGGGGTGCCTAAGGGCTGCCTCCTGAGAGCCTCCTTATGGTTCAAATGTGGCCTCTCCCTAAGCCAAACTCAGCATATGAATGCATTACCTTCCCCCCCAATGTGGGACATGAGTGCCAGGGATGAGCCTCCCTGGCACCAAGGGATTGCTACTAAGTACCAACTAGCAATGTGACCAGAAAGAGACCTCAAATAAAGCAGGGAAAAAATAAAGACAAATGAGTTTACATGGCTAAGAGATATCAAAGTGAGACAGGAGCTCATCCAAGAGGTAATGTTTACACGCAACTCAGCAGGATCTCATAGACTTCCAAAGTGGATACTATCTCAAATAGTGGGGCTTGTGAGGGCTCTGGAGACACCCAGGTCCTATGGTCATGGCATATAACTCTGGAGCTTGGTGCCTTGCCATTGGGCACTACTTTGGAATTTATGCTCCTGAGAGTGACAGAGTTGGACTCAGTTATGTCTTCCCTGCACATTGCTCATCTGTTCCTTCTATTTAAACCTATACTTGGTGTTGGTGTTTATAGGTTACATTCAGAGTCTCGAGTCTTTGGGCTGACCAGGTGCCAGCTGGGCCCAGAACCTCGATAGAGTTGCAACACCTACTATATAGGTCATTGGGCTCACCCAGGACAAATGGCGAGGAGATGATGATGGACAATAGCTATCCCAGGAAACAGAGAGTCTACAGCTGCAGGCAGCTTAGTCCCATCCATCTTCCCCATGGGATATTAACCCCTCTTTAATTGGAGGTGAAGTGGATGTCACCATCCCAGAATCCTCAGGATTGGGGGAAGAGCTATGAACTAGAGAGGACTTGCTGGCATTCTACTATAGACATATTGCGATTCCAACAATGGAAGAAATTACAACATTGATGTGGAGCCAGGGGCCACTCAAGCCTCTGGGGGACAGAGAGAGGCATAAAAAATTGTAATATGGGGCTTTTTTGGGGACTTGGGAATCACCCTGAGTGGCATTGCAATGACAGATATAGGCCATTTTATATCGTTACATAACATGCAGAACTGTGTGGGATATAGTGTAGACTACAATGTGAACTATAGTCCATGCTGAATGGCAAAGCCCCAGGATGCATTCATCAACTGTGATGAATGTGCCACACTAATGAAAGATATTTATGTGGGAGGGTGTGGGAAGTGTGGGGAATGGGGCATATGGGAATCCCTGTATTATTTGTGTAAAATTTATGTAATGTAATTATCTTTAAAAAATAAAGGAATTTTAAAAATTGTCTAACCACTGACATATTTCTTTTGGAAAGATTGGAAGATGTTTCACAGCATGTGTGAAAAATGATATTTCAAACTAAAGAATAACATATATTAGAGATGTGGAAAATGAATATTAGAGACATTTCTTCTTATATATTAGAGGGTAAGTGGTGTAAAGTTAAATACATGATAGTATAAGGCTGTCAGTCTTCCCTCCATATCACCATGACTGTTAAGTTATAGTGCTTTCCTTTTTCATAAATGAGCTCATGGATTGCATTATTATACTATGGAATTAAGTAAGGAACTAGACTGGTTAATTCAAACTCACTTTATTTTTCCAAATCTCATTTCAATTGAACAAGATAAATTAAGCAACATATCATTATCTAAATACAAATCTCGAACCTCTGGCACAATGAACCCTTACTAGATACAGTGATTGTTTTTGTTTTTTTATTGTTTTTGATTTCTATTTTGAAATAATTATAGATCCACAGGAGTTTGCAAAGATAGTATACAGACATTTCCCATGTATCTTTACACAGTTCCACTAATAGTAACTTCTGACATGACTATAGTAGAATATCAAAACCAGGAAATTAAAATCGGTACAATGTGTTCACAGTCCTTTTTTACTTTCCCATTTTTTACATATATATATATATTTTTTCTAACAGATACTTAGATTACATAATGTTGCATAAAAAAGTAAAAGGGATTCCCAGATGCCCCACTCCCCAACTCCCACTTTTCCCCACATTAACAACTTCTTTCATTAGTGTGGTACATTCATTGTAATTGATGAACACATTTTGGCTCATTACCCCTGAGCATGGATTATAGTTTACATTGTAGTTTACACTCTCTCCCACTCAATTCTGTAGGTTATGGCAGGATATATAGTGGCCTGTATCTCTCATTGCAATGTCATTCAGTGTAATTCCAAGTCCTGAAAGTTCCCCCATATTACACCTCTTTTTCCCTCTCCCTGCTTTCAGTACCTCCAGTGACCACCGTCTCCACATCAACGATATAATTTCTTCCATTGTTAGAATCACAATAAATCTATAGTAGAATATGAGTAAGTCTACTCTAGTCCATATTTTATATCCTAGTCCTGACTATTCTGGGATAGTGATGTCCACTCCATCTCTAATTGAGTGTGGGCTTCAATCCCATACAGCTGAATAGGATCTGTGGGCATTAGAAAACTGAATTCCATGACCATGCTCATCTTGGGTTTGTTTTGGGAAAATAAATGATTGAAATATTAAGATATTGTTTATTTCTTGCCATGTAATTCCTCAAGCATTTCAAGTCTATTTTGTACACAAAAATCAAACCATTTATTAATCAAGTATTATCACATGATATGTGTATTTGTAGGGAAAATCAAGTCAGATACACGTTTTCAAAAACCAAACGGCTGACAGTTTCAGGAAGATGACATTGGAGTAGTCAGGCAGAGGTTAATTTTCTCACAAAAACAATGTAGAAAAGGTCTTAAAAAAAAGCTGTCAAAGGAACATGCTTTGGGTGTCAGCAGAACAAGACAGTGCTGTGCAACACCCAGGGAGACAAGGGACAGAGACACAAAGAATATAAAGCAACAACTGTGTGTTAATAAAGCCCCATGGGAGCTGGGAAGGGCTCCCATCCTCACCCTATTATTTTTTTCTGGAAAAAATATGTCTCACTGAAACCTACTGAGAAGAGAACAGGTGAGGGTGAGTCAGATGGCTTCTCTTCAGGGAATTTTGCCATCAGAAGCTGTTTTGAATTTCATCTCTGGCCAGACCAGAAACACAGGACAGTCTCACCAACAAGTACCATCTACTGACCAGCTAAGAAATTATAAGGAGAAAAAATATGCTTTAGATCTCTCTTTAGCTCCAACACTGCGAGAAAACCTGCACCCCTTTAGTGAGTCTCTGATCTAATTTATGGAAAATTTTAAAGACAGAATAAGTTAAAGCAATAATGAAAAGAGAGCTGTAAAAAAAAAAACAAGCAAGAGAAAGAATTTGACAATCAGGGTAAATTCACCAACATATTTTGATGCCTAGATATCAGCCAAAAATTACTAGCTATATTAGTAAACAGGAATATATGGTTCAGACAATGGAACAAACCAAATAACCTGAATAGAAAAGGGATTTAAGACAACTAATAAATGATAGTCAAACAAATCTCTTAAATCAATTCAAAGAACTGAAGGAAAATGTAATTAAAGAAATAAAGGATATAAAGAAGACACTGGGTGAGCATAAAGAACAATTTTGAACCCTGCAAAGAAAAGTAAGAGGACTTATGGTAATGAAGACACAATGGATGAGATTAAAAATACATTAGAGGAACAAAACAGCAGATTTGAATTGTTTGATGATATTAAAGATTTTGAGGACAGAACATCGAAAGTAGAAAAGACAGGAAAACAGAAAGAGAAAAGAATGGAAAAAATGGGACTGTATTTCAGAGAGAGTAAACTACAATGTAAATTTAATCCATGCTTAGAGGCAGTGTTCCAAAATGTGTTCATCAGTTGCAATGAATGTATCTCACAAATGAAGGATGTTGTTAATTTTGAGAAAATATGGGAGGTGTGGGAAGTCGGCCATATGGGAATCCCCTATATTTTTATGTGACATTTGTATAATCTAAATATCTTTTTTTTTTTTAAGATTTTATTTATTTATTCATTTATCCCCCCCTTGCTGCTTGTGCTCGCTGGGTCAGCTAACCACGCCGTGCGGGCGGGTTTGCCTTCACCAGGAGGCCCCAGGAACCGAACCTGGGGCCTCCCATATGGTAAACGGGAGCCCTACTGATTGAGCCACAGCCTCTTCCTTCTAAATTTCTTTAAATAAATAAATAAAATTAAAAAAATGACAACAAGTATTGCTCAAACATATGTTGTTATCAGGGTCCCAGAAGGAAAAGAGAATGGAAAAGGATTAGAAAGTATATTTGAGGAAATAATGACTAAAAACATCCCAACTCTTATAACAGGTATAAATATCAATATCCAAGAAGGACAACACACACAAAACAGAATAAACCTGAATAGACCTATAGTTAACAGTAATATTTTAATACTTTTTTCAGCCATGGAAAAGAAGGTACTGTATCAACGCTATGGGTCAATAATATGGGGGTGTAAGAGGGCATGGGATTTTTCCTTTTGGAGTAATGAGAACTTTAATGGACTGAACCAGTCACAGCAAAACTCTGTAAAGAATCTGAGAGACCATGAGTATACACTGTCTCTCAGGGAATCTGCATCCTGGAAGGAAAAGAAAGTGAGAGATTTGGGGAAGTGTATGGAAATGAAGGTTAATAGGATGGTTAAATTGATGGGTAAACAAACAAACTATAGTAACCTATGACAATGGAAAACAATGGAAAAAGGGGAAGAAGTATTTACAATAAGAACATTGAATGTTAATGGCTTAAACTGTCCCATCAAAAGACATAAACTGATAGAATGGATAAAAAATATGAGCCACCTATACGCTGTCCACAAGAGAATCATCTCTGAAGTAAGGAACAACCCGATTAAAAGAGAAAGGGTATAAAAGATATTCCATACAAATAGTAACCCAAAAAGAGCTGGAAAAGCAATACTAATATTGGACAAAATAATTAATAAATGCAAAACTGTTATAAGGGATGAAGATTATTATATATTAGTAAAAGTGGCAATTCATCAAGAAAATTAACTATATTAAATATTTATGCAAGTGATATGGGTGCCCCAAGGTACATGATATACACAATTGCAAAACTGAATAAGAAAGAGATGTCTATACAATAATAATTGGAGATACTAATACTCCACTCTCAGTATTGGGTAGAACATCTGGACAGAGGAAAAATGAGGAAGCAGAGATCTTGAATAATATAATATATAAATTAGACATAACAATATTTTTATACTATTACATCCTAAAACAGCAAGTTATACATTCTTTTCAAGCACTCATGGAGCCTTCTCCAGGATGCTGAATCACAAGACAAGACTCAATAAATTTAAAAGTATTAAATCATGGAAAACAAATTCTCTGCTTACAACACAATAAAGCTAGAAATCAATAATAGATAGAAAAAGGGAAAATCAAAAAATATATGGTGATTAAACAATACATTTTTCAATAATCAGTTTATTAAAGAAGTTGCAAGAGAATTCAGTAAATACCTTGAAACAAAAGAGAAGGAGAACACAGCATAGCAAAACCTATAAGACCCTGCAGTGGTAGTCCTAGAGGGAAATTTATAGCCATCAATGTTTACCTTAAATAAGAAGAAAGAGATAAAAATTGAAGATCTGATTGTACAACAGGAAGAACTAGAAAAAGAACAACAAAATAATCCCAAATCAAGCCAAAAGAAAGAAATAGTAAAGACCATAAGAGCAAAAAATGAAATCCAGAACAGAAAAACAATAGGGGGATCAACAAAACCATCAGTTGGCTCTTTCAGAAGAACAACAAAATTGACAACACCTTAGCTAACCTGACAAATAAAAAAAGAGAGAAGACACAAATTAAATCAGAACTGAGAAGACGGACATTACCACTGACCCCACAGAAATTAGAACACTCATAAAATGATACTATACTGTATACCCAAACCTAGACAATGTGAATGAGTTGGACAATTTCCTAGGAACACACACACAACCTACACTGACCCCAGAAGAAATAAAAGAACTCAACACATCAAACACAAGTGAAGGGATTGAAATAATCATTTAAGCCTCCTAAAAATGCAAAAGAAAAAGAACTGATGGTGTCACAGTTGAATTCTACCAATCATTCAAAGACTACCTAATACCAACCTTGCTCAAGTTCTTCCAAAAAATTGAATAGGAAAAACATGACCAAACTCATTTTATGAAATCCACATTACCTTAATATCAAACCCAGAGAAAGATATTATGAAAAAAGAAAATTGAAGACCAATAAGTCTAATGAATATAGATGCAAAAATCCTCAACAAAATAATTGGAAACTGAATCCAAAAGCACAATAAAAGAATTATACACTATAATAAAGTGGGTATTATCCCAGGTATGTAAGGGTGATTCACCACAATAAAATAAATAGTGTAATAAACTACATTCATAAACTGAAGAAGAAAAAAGGCACATATTCATCTCGATTGATGCAGAAAATTTGTTGAGACAAAGTGTACCATTCTTTCTTGATAAAAACCACTCCAAAAGATAAGAATAGAAGAAAGATTTCTATATATGGTAAGGTGCAAATATGAAAAACCTACAGCTAGCATTGTAATCAATAGTGAAAGACGTAAAGCTTTACTGCAGAGATCAGAAACAAGACAAGGATGCCCACTGTCACCACTGTTATTCAGTATTGTGCTAAATGTTGTAGGGAGAGCAATTTCACTAGATAAAGAAATAAAGTCACCCATACAGGAAAGGAAGAAGTAGTTCTTGCACTATTTCCTGATGATATCATCCTATATCTAGAAACTCTTGAAAAATCCACAACAAAGTTATGGCAACTAACTGAAGAGTTCAGCAAAATGGCAGGATACAAAATAATTTCACAAAAATTAATAGCATTTCTATGCAGTAATGATGAGCAATCTAAGGAGGAAACCTGAAAAACAATTCAAATTATAATAGCAACTAAAAGAATGAAATATTCATGATTAAATTTAAATGAGGACATGAAGGACTTGCATTCAGAAAACCACAATGTTTTTAGGAAAACATTCCTAAAAGAAACGTAAGAAGGCTTAAATAATCAGAAGGTATTTTGCATTCATGAACGAGAAGACTAAATATCATTAAGATGTGAGTTCTAACCAAACCGATACACAGATTCAACAGAAGCCCAAAAATATCCCAACAGACGTTATTTTTGCAGAAATGGAAAAGCCAATTATAAAAATTTAATTAGAAGTTTAAAGGGCCCTAAATAGCTAAAACTATTTTTAAAAAGAAGAATATAGCTGGAGGACTCACTTCCTGAATTGAAAGCATGAGAAGAAAAATAAAAAATAGAATAATTGGACCTCCTCAAAATTAAAAACTTTTGCACCTCCAAGGAGTTTGTCAAGAAAGTGAAAAGGCAGCCTACACAATGGTAGAAAATATTTGGTAATCATATATCTGATAGGTGCCTAATATCCTGCATATATAAAGAAATCCTACACCTCGAAAATAAAGACAAACAACCCATTTTAAAAATGGGCAAGTGATTTGAATATACACTTCTCAAAAGAAGAAATACAAATGACTTAAAAGAACATGAAAAGATGCTCAACATCACTAGCTATCAGGGAAATGCAAATCAAAACTACAACAAGATGTTATCTTACACCCATTAGTCTGGTGGCTATTAAAAAACAGAGGACTAAAGTGTTGGAGAGGATGTGGTGGAACGGGAAACCACATCCACTGCTGATGGGAATGTAAAATAGTGGAGCCACTATAGAGGACAGTTTGGCAGTTGCTCAGAAAACTATCTATAGAAATGCCATGTGATCCAGGAATTCCATTGCTGGGTATATACCCAAAGAATTTGGTACCTAGGACATGAACAGATATATGCACACCAATATTCAGAGTGGCATTATCCACTATTGCCCAAAGTTGGAACCAACCCAAATGCCCTTCATCAGATGAATGGACAAACAAATTGTGGTATATACATACAACGGAATATTACTCAGCTGTAAGAAGGAATACAATATTAACACATGGCATAACATGGATGAATCTTGAGGGCCTTATGTTGAAGAAGCATACCAGGCACTGTAGGACAAATATTACATGACCTCACTGATATAAATTAAGCAAACTGAGCAGACTCACAGAATGAGAGTCTGGAATATAGGTACATAGGAGACAGAAAGGGAGAAGAAGCTTGTGAGTCAATGCCTATATGGGGAAAATCTATAATAAGGTGGAAGTGTGTAATTATGCAGTGGAGGGACATTACAGTGCTGAAGTGATACTATTGGATTAGACAGTGCAGGTATGTCAATGGGCTAGGCTGTGGAGGGGATTTGGACTGTCCCTGGAATTGAGGGGAGGGTTGGGAGAGGGAGCACATGAACATGAACACATGGAGATTGGTGGGTACATGGTTGAAACTACAATGTTGAGAATGTCCTTTTGGCAATAGGACAAGGTAGGGTTACTGGTTTAGGCCATTGTATATGGGGGGCATTCAGAACAGAGTGCACCTGGGACAGGCTTCTAGGGAGTGTGTGAGTGTTCATCTTGACAATGAATTGTATCAGGGGATGGAGACCCACATAATGAACAGGAAGGATTTGGACTCCCATCATGGGGAGGCAAGCTATGTTCTCAAATAGAGGAGCAAGATTCTCTTGAGAGCATGGACAGTGCCCAATAGAGAACAGACCAGTGTGTCAAGCCCTCAGTGTTGTTGCAAGTAGCTATGAATCTGGTCCTGCAAAGACTGAAGCCTGCCAGTTGCCCTGGGACCTGAGGGGAGGGGAAAGGAGGAATAGAATAGATTGAACAGGCAGCATTTTGAGGGCAATGGAAGTGTTCTGCATGATCCTGCAATGATGGATATAGGCCATGTTAAGTTTCATCGAAATTTATATAAGTGTCTGGTCCAAAATGTAAACCATAATGTAAACCACTTACCATGGTTGGTCGATATGTTTCAATATTTGTACATAAGTTGTAACAAATGTATCATCCACATATAAAATATTATTAATAGGGGAAGGGGGAAAAGGGGGATGGTATTACATATACAGTAGGCCCCTATATTCTGTACGTGATTTGCTGTGACCTAAAATATCTTTGAAGGCAAAATGAGAAAAGTAAGACATTGAAGGAATAAATAGGAGAAAATGTCACCGTACTTACAGAAAAAAGATCTTACAGTGATGAAAGACAAAATGTCAAACAAAATTTTATATTTTTTCATTATTTTTTATTATCGCAATTTTTAAATTTTAATTTTCATATTTTATTTCCTATTTTTAAAATTATCATTATTATTTCATTTTCTTATTAATTGCATTTGGCTATTTTATTGGCATCATTTTTCAAGAAGTTTTGGATCACAGAAGGGTTACAACTGTGGCAGGGGAAGATCATTGGTGTGGGGTATCAGTAATGGGTGATAAATGGGAGGATGTTCACCTAAGCATACATATAAGGCATATAAATATCTTCTGATGTTCATGGGGCATTGTAACGGAGGGTGAAAATTCACACAATAACCAAAAGAATAATGAATTCCCATGCTGGGGAGCTCTGTCACATTCTCTGATGGAACAGCAGAGTCCCCCAAGTACAGAGTCAATGGCTAGTGATGAAGGAAGATTGTCTGTTGATGGTCCCTTGATATTGATGACTGTGCTTATGAATCTTTACTCTTGAAATTGAAATTTGGCATAGAATTATAGGGTGCCTAAGCATTACCTCCTGAGAGCCTCCTTGTTGCACAAATGTGGCATTAAATGCAATGATTTCCCCTAGCATGGGACATGACTCCTGGGGATCACTACCAAGCACCAACTAGCAATGCAACTGGAAAAAGACCTTGACCATAAGGGGAAAAAGGTAAAGACAAGTGAGTTGGATAAGAAACTTCAAAGTGAGTCAAGAGGTCAATCCAGAGGTTACACTTATGCATGTCTCAGTAGGATCTCATTGAATGCCAAATTAGAAATTACCCCAAATAGCAGTGCTCCTGAAGGCTCTGGAGACACCCAGACACTATGGCCAGGGCAAATAGCTCATGAGTTTGGTGCCTTGCCAGTGGGCCCTACTTTGGAGTTTGTGCTCCTCAGTGTGACAGAATTGGACTCAATTCTGTTTTCTCTACTCATGGCTCTTTGGTCCCTTCTATTTAAACTTACAGTAAATGCTAGAGTTGGTAGGTGTAAATCCAAGAGATTTGAATCTTTGGACTCTCCATATGCCAGCTGTGGTCCTGAGCCTCAATGGAGTTGCGACATCTACTTTCCAGTTCATTGAACTCAGCCAGGATAACTGACAAGGAATTGAGGATGGAAAACTCATACCAAGAAACCAAGAGAGTCTACAACTGCAAAAAAAGGGTCCCATCCATTGTCCATATGGGTTGAATTTCACTCTCAATTAGAGGTGGAGTGGGCATCACCATCCCAGAATCCTCAGGATTGGGGAATGAACTATGGACTAGATTTGGACTTACTGGTATTCTGCTATAGACTTGTGATTCTATCAATGAAAGTACTTATATCATTGATGTGGATGCAGTGGCCACTGGAGGTTCTGAGGTCAGGGAGAAGGAAAACAGGTGTAACATAGGAGCATTTTCAGGAGTTGGGAATTGTCCTGAATCACATTGCAATGACAGATACAGATCATTAAATATTTTGATATAACTGACAGAATTGCATGGAAGAGAGTGTATACTACAATATAAACTATAATCCATGCTTAGTGGCAATGCTCCAAAATGTCTTCATCAATTTCAATGAATGTACCACACTAAAGAAAGATGTTAATGGGGGTAAATGTGGGCAGTGTGTGAAGCAGGGTATATGGAAATCTTCTAAAATTTTTATGTAATATTTACATAATCTAAATATCTTTTTAAAAAAATAAAGAAAGAAGCAGCAGGACCTCAGAACCTCAGAGGAAAGCTTGTGTTATAAGCCTAAGCGAACCAAATTCTAGATGAAGAAGTTCTGGTCCTAAGTAAAGACTGGATTCTCCAGCTAAAATGGAGGTAGGGGCCTGCAGTGTTCAAATGGACCATGAGCTTCTCTGGCTCTTCTACCACCCACATGCAACAGAACACCTGGATTCTGTGCATCTCTGGGCTAGAGGTAGGAGGAAGAACAGTGGCCATTTTATAATTCCTGAAAAGGTTTATGGGAGCTATGAGGTAAAAGTCATATTCAACACACACCACTGGAAATCTTTCTATCTGAGCTTGATCAAATAAGATTTTGCTGAACTCCTCCAAATGATATTAAGTCACTCTTCTAATGCACTCCCATGGAAGCACCCAGTTCTCTTTGGTAAGTCATTGCATTTGCAGTTAGATGATTGTCTTTTTCTCCTGGTAACTGTGAGCCTTTGGAGAGAAAGATCTATAGAATCTTATTCACATCTGTTTCTCCCTGGCACATAATATGTCCTGAACGAATGTTTGTGGATTGATTGAATAAACCAATGAGTAAATGAAGAGCTGTTGTTTATATCCAACTTGGACCTGGAATTTTAAGGCTTATGAATGATATGGTTTCTGTTGGGCTGCCATGACTTAGAAGTCTTGTATATGTATGAAGTATGAACTACTTTGATTGAAATGGAGAATGAAGCCAGAAGCTCTGGGTATGTTAAAAAAAAAAAAAAAGCCCATTATTTAAGTACAGTGTTAAAAACAGCATGGTACTGACATAAAGACAAATTGACAAATGTATCCAAATGAAGAACTCAGAAATATTCCCTCACATCTATGGCAAGTCATTTTTGACATGTCTGTAACACCTTCCCAGCTGCTTAAACACTTTATTCAACAAATGATGCTGGTAGACTAGATAAAAATACCAAAAAGAATGAAAGAGGACCCCTATCTCAGGCCTTATACAAAAATAAACTCAAAATGGATCAAGAACCTAAATATGAAAGCTACAACCATAAAACTAGTTGAAGAAAATGTAGGAAAAGATTTCAAAATCTTGTGGTAGACTAATTTGCTAAACCGTACACCAATGCACAACTACCACCAACAAAATAGTTAAATCAGACCTCTTCAAAATTCAACACTTTTGTACCTCAAAGGACTTTATCAAAAGGGTGAAAAAGCAGCTGACTCAATGGAAGAAAATATTTGGAAATCACATATCTGATAAGGGTTTCATATCCATGTTATATAAAGAGATACTACAGCTCAATGATAAGAAGAAAGCAAACTGCATAATTAAAATATTGGCAAAATGTTTGAATAGACAATTGTCCAAAGTAGAAATATAAATGGCCAAAAAAAACTTGAAAACATGTTCACCACCTATCAATCATGGAAACACAAATCAAAACTACAGTGGGATATCATTTCACAAATATTAGAATGCCATTGTTAAAAAGTCAGCAAACTATATGTGTTGGAGAGGATGTGGCTAGATAGGAATGCTTATTTACAATGGTGGGAATGTAAAATGGTACAGCCACCATGGAGGATGAAGTTTTTTTATATATATTTATATTTCTTCTTTGGTTAATTATCTATTCAAATATTGTGCCAATTCTTTAATTGAGTAGTTTGTCTTCTCACAAAATATTTGTGTATCACATATCTGATAAGGTTTTAATAGCCATGATATATAAATGAATACTACACACACATACACACACAAAAAAAAAACACATGAAAAAATGTTCATCACCACCTAGCAATTAGGGAAATGATAGGAATGTTTATTTACTTTGGTGGGAATGTAAAATGGGTATAGCCACTGTGGAGGACAGGCAGTTCCTAAGGAAGTTGAGTATAGACTTGCCATGTGACCTAGCCTTACCACTAAAAGGTATAATATACCCAGAAGAACTGAGAGCATTGACACGAACAGGCATCTGCACATGATGTTTGTCACGGTATTATTCACAAATTCCAAAAGATGGAAACAACCCAGGTGTCCATCAGCCCATGAAAGTATAAACAAATTGAGGTGAATACACATGATGGAATATTATGCAGTGGTAAGAAGAAATGAAGTCGTGAAGTATATGACAACATGGATGAAACTGGAGGACATTATATTGAACGAAGCAAGGCCGTCATAAAATCATGGATTTTATAATTAGAATATAGGTCTCAAAAAATAGAATGAGAGTAGAGAATGGAAAGTTGAAGATTAATATGTGCAGAATTTTCTTCCACCATGATTTGGCACTCAACGCACTTGACCTGGGAGGTTGAAAATCTTACAAAAGTTCTAAAAATTAATTCAAACATTTAAATAATAGTTTCGCATGAAATTTTTCATGCTAAATATTTTTGCCTTAGCTAAAAACAACAGTCTAAGGAGATCATAATGCGGTAACATTTTCAAAGAATGCATTTCAAATTCTTCATTTAAATTATTTTGGCTTTTTGCCTCCCTTCAAAAGCATTCAAGAATTTGAATAATTATCCAGAATACATTCTTCCCATGTAATTCTTTGATATATAGTTCAGCAAGCAACTTATTATTTAATGTTTTCAAAGATGACATTATTGGCATTCTTTTTTTTTACTTGCAGCTGTAGGTACAAGGAATTCTTCTTGTATTGAATAATGAAATTTCATCCCCATTCCTTGTTTAAGGTTTAATTTAATGGAAATTATTCAAGGAAAAATTTAAATGAAGAATAATTTATATAGGAGACTATATATATACCACAGTTGAAATAAAATGTTTAATTAAGTGGAATATATATCTATATTTCTAATGAGAAACATGCCTTTTAGGACATTGGTTTTTCAGTTTAAGAGATATGCTCTGCTAGAGGATTAGCAGTCTTTTTCTTAACTATAGTCATTCAGATGCCAAATAGCCTGTTAGCTTTCTTATTACTGTGAATCAAATCAAAGATATTGTAGTCCCTTGTGGAGTTTCCTCTAATAAATGTCAAAATATCAACCTGTAAGTTTTCTCAGATACACTATTTAGATACATACTTGTGTTTTATCTAATAAATCATGTTCAGTGAATTATATTAATTTCTTACATGTTAATATTCTTGGACTATTTCTGGGCTTACTACTTTATCCAGATTTCATTTGAATGATTTCCCCAAGAAGATTATAGAGATATTTATTTGAAATATTTTGTCCTAAATTGAACATAAATCATTTCAGAATTCCAAGGACAAAGTGGCAAGGGAGCACCGTGCGGCCTTGAAATAGGATCACTAGTGAATATGGCAGTTTGGTGCACCAGTTTCCTGAACAAACATTGGCCATGGAAGATTCACTCATATTACTGACCATGTTAGGAAATGTGCCTGTATCTTCCTTATTTTAATTTTAACATTTTATATCATGCTTTTCATGTAATAATATTCAGCAATTATTTTCGAATAGTGCAAGATTGTAAAATATTTAAAACATGTTGACCGTCAAATATATGGTTAAAATTTTAAGCAGCTCTTTTAAAATAGTTTGTAAAATGTGCATTAATTCCATTATGATAAATGTTACATATACCATTTTAATGTAAACATTTAACATACTAAACCAACTTCATGAAAATGAACTTTAATAATAAGGGAAATATCGAGGGCCACAATCCAAAAATCTGCATGAATGATGATATAAACTAGAAGAGGTTATGCTAGGATTGAAATAATTATGAATTGAATTCCTTATTTGATAAACTTGTTTATGAAACAATGTAAGAATTTCAGTTTATGTCTTTATTTTTACTAAACTACCCAAAATTCTGGTGTTGTGTGAATATTATTTAGAATTGCTTTAGTCATATACTTTTTCCAATGCCTTGGAGTTGCATTATGTTTACACTAGTTTGGGGACTTAGTTTGTAATTTATTTAAATCTATTAGTAAATGAATTACTTTGAGAGCTGTCATTCTTGAACATATTTCCTGTAAATTACTTTCATTTGAAACTCTTTTAAAATTTTATCTAATTACATTAGTGGATTTGTGTGTTGAGTTTAGAAGCAGGAAGGAAAAACATTTCTTCCATTTTGGATGAGATTAAGGATGTCTTTGGTTGACACTGAACTGACCCTAATTTTATCATATTTCCCTCATATATCAGTTAGAATACTTTTTATGACATAAAATTGACTTCTTTGCATATGGAGAAATTTTTTACAATATACTATCTTGAAAAAGATGATCAGAATGATTATCTTTTGGAAATAGAGGTGGTAGAGAACTGGATTAGAGAGCTTCCTATATGCCCTAAGGAATCTGTCCTTATTTTTTTAAAAAAGAAGATAATATATAAAAAGCATTTTTAAACCTTACAGACATTTTAAATATATTTCATGCTACAAGAATTGGTGAGGAATTGAACACAATTAATACATTCAATGGCCAAAACCCATCTGAGTTTAGGAAAACTTGGTGAATAACTATATGCTGTTTGCTTTCTCTGAAAGATTTTACAAGACAATTTTGATTACAAGTTAATTTTGAAGAGATTCAAAATAGAATAATTTAGAGTTTTAAAATTTTTAATTGCTGAGGGAAGTAATATGGAGGATGAAATATTTCAAAAGATATAGCAATAATTTCACCATGTCTGGCAGCTAAGTAAAATATGAAACCACACAATATGCAAGCACCACTACATTTCTGGGTTGGATTGTTTCATTTCTGATATTTTTTCAAGCATGGAAATTATTTTTACTGTTTTTACATCAATAGATCTCATAAGTGTACATTCTTTTAAATCATGTGTACGTGTGTGGATAAGTAATAACTGTTCATATCTACTTTTTATATCTTCTTTTTGAGTATGTGCTCTTTATCTCAGCATTTGATATTTTTATGTCCTATATTGAATCATGTGCTCCTCATTCTAAATTATTCTTAAAGAGGATATTATGATTAATGTATAAGCTCCTAAGATGAATTTTTTATTTAGAATATTTGCTACAGAAAATTTCCAATATGAAACTGCTATTTCAAAAGGTATAGAGAATATCATTTTTTTTCTATTTTTTAAAATAAATAAACTAGTTTATTGCTTCAAATGTAGATGATTACTGGAAAAGTGAAATAATATACTTTGTTAATTCAGGGTCAGTTGGTGATTAAGAGATCAGTTCTTCTAAACACCCTGTATAGTATATATTTTCCTCTGTATGTCAATAGGTTCTAACAGGACAATACATTTTACAGCCCTCTTTTCCATATTCATCTCCACTGCTTTTATTTAAGGACTCATCACGTTTTGTGGCAGCATCTTAGTTTCCTTCAGTGATTCAAATCTCATCTCTCCAAATGCTTTTTTTTTTTGTTTCAAAAAAAAAAAGTTATTTCTATTTTTTAATATATATATTTTGTATTTTTAAAAGATACTTAGATTACATAAATGTTACACAAAAATGTTGAGAATTTCAATTTTTAAAGAAGATTTAGCATGTTTTTCTAAAATTGTGCACATTTGTTTAAATTATTCACATTTTTATATGATTTAAGTAACAGTTTTATGTTGCTATTGATTATTTTACTGTTTTGAACCCCTTATTTCCTCTTTGATGTATCACCTACTTATATATTTTTTCAATTATTATGGTAGGGAAATTTTTTTTTACTTTCAAGTTTAATAATAGAGATATTCAAATTTTTCTTAATTGGTTTAAGAGATTTTCTGAGGTTCTAGTTAAATTTTATAATTTTATGAATGTGATTTTTCAGATGTAACCAATAATGCATCTGAATAATAAACCACATATAGTTAAATAAGGATACCAGTGAATTAGAATATGTTGCTGGCATTCCTATTAGTATTTTGTGATATAATTTTCACATTTCTATATATTTATTCAGTCCAT
>JAKSZT010033501.1:1256-12243 GCA_026826555.1 Tolypeutes matacus
TTGTTCAGTACTAGTGTACAAAAACATTACTGATTTTTGCGTGTTGATCTTATATCCTGCCACTTTGCTGAACTCATTTATTAGTTCAAGTAGCTTTGTTGTGGATACTTCAGGATTTTCTAAATACAGGATCATGTCATCCGCAAACAATGAGAGTTTCACTTCCTCTTTTCCTATTTGGACGCCTTTAATTTTTTTGTCTTGTCTAATTGCCCTAGTAGAACTTCTAGTACAATGTTGAATAACAATGGTGATAGTGGGCATCCTTGTCTTGTTCCTGATCTTAGGGGGAAAGCTTTCAACCTTTCCCCATTGAGTATGATGTTGGCTGTGGGTTTTTCATATATGCCTTTTATCATATTGAGGAATTTTCCTTTTATTCCTATCTTTTGAAGTATTTTTATCAAAAAAGGATGTTGGATTTTGTCGAATGTCTTTTCTGCATCTATTGAGATGATCATGTGGTTTTTTTCCTTCAATTTGTTAATGTGGTGTATTACATTGATTGATTTTCTTATGTTGAACCAGCCTTGCATGCCAGGAATAAATCCCACTTGGTCGTGATGTATAAGTCTTCTGATATGCTGTTGGATTCGATTTGCAAGAATTTTGTTGAGAATTTTTGCATCTATGTTCATGAGAGAGATTGGTCTGTAATTTTCTTTCCTTGTGCAATCTTTATCTGGCTTTGGTATTAGAGTGATGTTGGCTTCATAAAATGTGTTGGGTAATTTTCCCTCCTCTTCAATTTTTTGAAAGACTTTAAACAGGATTGGTGTTAATTCTTTTAGAAATGCTTGGTAGAATTCACCTGTGAAGCCATCTGTTCTTGGACTTTTCTTTGCTGGGAGATTTTTGATGACGGATTCAATCTCCTTAATTGTGATTGGTTTGTTAAGTTCTTGTATTTCTTGTTGTGTCAGCGTAGGTTGGTTATGAGTTTCTAGAAATTTGTCCATTTCATCCAGGTTGTCTAGTTTGTTGGCATATAGTTTCTCATAATATCCTCTTATGATTCTTTTTATTTCTGTGAGGTCATTTGTAACTTCCCCACTTTCATTTCTGATTGTATTTATTTGCATCTTCTCTCTTTTTTTGTTAGTCTAGCGAAGGGTTTGTCAATTTTATTGATCTTCTCAAAGAACCAGCTTTTAGTTTTGTTGTTTTTCTCTATTGTTTTTCTGTTCCCATTTTCTTTTATTTCTGCTCTAATCTTTATTATTTCTTTCCTTCTGATTGCTTTGGGATTGGTTTGCTGTTCTTTTTCTAGTTTCTCAAGTTGTTCAGTTAATTCTTTGAGTTTAGCTCTTTCTTGTTTTTTAATATAGGCATTTAGGGCTCTAAATTTCCCTCTCAAGACTGCCTTCACTGTATCCCATAAGTTTTGATATGCTGTGTTCTCATTTTCATTTGTCTCAATATATTTACTGATTACACTTGCAATTTCTTCTTTGACCCACTGAATATTTAAGAGTGTGTTGTTCAGTCTCCACACATTTGCAAATTTACTTTTTTCCTGTCTATTATTGATTTCTAGTTTCATTCCATTATGATCTGAGAAGGTGCTTTTTATAATTTCAATCTTTTTATATTTATTGAGAACTGCATTGTGACCTAACATGTGGTCTACCCTGGAGAAAGATCCATGGGCATTTGAGAAGAATGTATAACCTGCTGAGTTTGGATGCAGTGTTCTGTATATGTCTGTTAGGTCTAAGTTGTTTATCATATTGTTCAAGTTCTCTGTTTCCTTGTTGATCTTCTGTCTAGTTATTCTATCTAATGATGTTAGTGGGGTTGTGAAGTCTCCAACGATTGTTGTAGAAATGTCTGTTTCTCCCTTCAGTTTTGCCAGAGTTTGTCTCATATATTTTGGGGCACTCTGGTTAGGTGCATAGATATATGACTGTTATATCTTCCTGGAGGATCATCCATTTTATTAATATATAAGGGCCTTCTGTATCTCTTATAACTTTTTTGCATTTAAAGTCTCTTTTGTCTAATATTCGTATAGCTACACTGTTCTTTTCTGGTACTATTTGCATGTAGTATCTTTTTCCAACCTTTTACTTTCAGCTGGTTTGTATGCCTGGGTCTAAGGTGAGTTTCTTGTAAGCAGCATATGGATGGCTCATGTTTTTTTATCCATTCTGTCAGCCTGCCCTCTAGCTGGATCTAATATAAATGGAGAGACAGAAAGAGACACACAGGAAAAGGGATCTCTGCCTTTTTGATCCAGCCATGTGAGAGAGGACTCCAAGTTTGCCTACAGCTGCAGAAAGGCAGAGAAACCCCAAGAGGGTGAGAGGTTGCAGAGTATAGAATCAGCAGAGCATAGAGGCATGGGAAGAGGCCCCGGAGGGGCTGGATCCAAGGAGCATCTCAAGGCTGAGGAGATGATCCCTACCATGTGCCTGATTGCCACATTGCAGGAAGCTAAGTCACTAGAGCTGACTTTGGTGAGAAAGCATCTCTGATTGTGCCTTGATTTGGACATTTCATGGCCATGGAATGTAAGCTTTTACTGAAAAGAAAATTAATTGCCATTATAAAAGCCAACCCATTTCTGGTACTTTGCATCGGCAGCCCTCTGGCAAACTAAGACACACACTAACAACCTACACTGGGGAAGCGGATGTGGCTCAGGTGACTGAGTTCCTGCCTACTACAAGCGAGGTCCAGATTTGGTTCCTGGTGCCTCCTGAAGAAGTCGCACAAGACAGTGAGCTAATGTAACAGCTGGTGCAACGAGCTGACGTGACAAGATGACGCAACCAAGAGACAGCGAAGAAACACAATGAGATGCAACAAAGTAGGAAGTGGAGGTGGCTCAGGCGATTAGCACTTCCCTCCCACATGGGAGGTCCCTGGTTTGGGTCCTGGTGCCTCCTAGAAAGAGAAGACCAGCATGCGACAAACAGACACAGCAAATGCAAACAACGAGGGGGCTGGGAGAAACAAATAAATAAAATCTTAAAAAAAAAAAACAGCCTACACTGATTCTACAAGAAATTTAAGACCACAACAGACCCATTACAAGAAAAGAGATTGAATCAGTCATCAACCACCTCACCTCCGCCTGAGGTGGCGGATGTGGCTCAAATGGTTGGGCGTCTGTAACAGTTGGCCATTTTGATGTAATTATGAATTCCAAAAATATAATTAAATCATGCTTGTAAACTGATCTGTTAATCTGGGCATGATTAGGTTAGGATTAGGGTGTTGAGCCCCACCCCTTGGTGGGTGGGGAATTGAATATAAAAGGCAAGGCAAAGGACAGTTGAAGCAGTCTTTTGAGAAGCAGTTTTGATGTTGGAAAGAAGGCCCCAGGAGAAGAGAAGCGAGCCGTTCGCCTGATCGTCTACAGCTGAACTTGTGGAGGAAACCGGAGCTAAGCCCAGAGAAAAACGCAGCCCCAGGAAGAGAGGAACCCCAGAAGCCTGAACCCTGGCAAATGCCGGCAGCTGTCTTGCTCTAACACGTGGCCATAAACTGTGGTGAGAGAAGAAACTTAAAGCTTTATGGCCTGATATCTGTGGACTTCTACCCCAAATAAATACCCTTTATAAAGACCAACCCATTTTGGGTATTTCACATTAGCACCCCCTTTGGCTAACTAATACAGCATCCATCTGCCATATGGAGGGACCTGGGTTTGAACCCCGGGACCTCCCGGTAAAATAAAATATATATATTTTATATATATATTTAAAAGCCAGGCTCTGTGTCCTGGTGAGCCACCAGGCCCCAGGAGCCATGCAGCAAGATGATGACGTAATAGGAGACAGACGCAGGGGAGAGTCAAGATGAGATGTTCCAAAAGCCCCAAAAACTGGAAACTGAAGTGGCAGAACACCTCTCTCCTACATTGGAGGTCTCCAGGATCGAATCCTGGTGAAGACTGGAGGAGAAGGATGAAAAGAGATGGCAGGAAACAGACACAGAGAATTGCCCAGAGAATGGACACACACAAAAAAAACAGCAAATGGGGAAGGGGGGGTTTAAAATGGATAAAGTAAATAAATAAATCTTTAAAAAAAAACAACTTCCTGAAAAAGAAATATCCAAAACCAGATGGTGACACAGATGAATTCTGCCAATCATTCAAAGAACAATTTATACCAATCTTGAGTAAACTCTTCTTAAAATCTGAAGAGGAGGGAACACTACTCATTCTATGAAACCAATATCTCTCTAATGCCAAAGCCAGATAAAGATACTACAAGAAAAGAAAATTACAGACCAATTTCTCTAATGAATATATATGCAAAAATCCTCAACAAAATACTAGCAAAAGAATCCAATAGCACATTATAAGATTTATATGCCAGGATCAAGTGGCTTTTATCCCAGGTATGCAAGGGTGGTTCAACAAAAGAAAATCAATTAGTGTAATATACTACATTAACAAATCAAAGGGGGAAAATCACATGATCATCTTGATTGATGCAGAAAAGGCATATGACAAAATACAGCATCCTTTCTGGATAAAAGCACTTTGAGAGATAGAAATAGAAGGAAACTTCCTCAACAAGATGAAGGGAATATATGAAGAACCCACAGTTAAAATTGTACTCAATGGTGAAAGATTGAAATCATTCCCTCCTAAGATTTGGAACAAGGCAAAGATACCCAATGTCACCACTGTTACTCAAAATTGTGCTAGAACAGGGGTTCTTAACCAGGGGTCCACAGACCTCCAAGGGGCATCTCTGGAAAGAACTAATTCTGTGGAAAGATTTCAGGGGTCTGTGAACTTGAATTGAAAAAAAAATCAACTTATTATCTTTATTTTCTCTGACCTTTAACTGAAATCTAGCATTTCCTTCAATTATGAATGTATGCAATAAATAAATTACAGTAGTATTCATTTCAGCTGACTGGCAAAGGGGAAGTGGTACAAAAAAAGATTCAGAACCTCTGTGCTAGAAATACTAGCTAGAACAGTTAGGCAAGAAAAAGAAAGAGAAGATATCCAAATTGGAAAGGAAGAGTGCAACTTTCACTATTTGCAGATGACATGATCATATACAGAATGTTCCAAAAAACCGACAACGCAGCTACAAGAGCTAATAAAGAAGTCCTGCAAAGTGGTGGACTACAAGATCAACACGCAAAAATAAGTAATGTTTCTATATACTAGTAATGAAAAATCTGAGGAGGAAATCAAGAAAATAATTCCATTTACAATAGCAACTAAAAGAATCAATTATTTAGGAATAAATTTAACCAAGGATGTAAATGATTTGTACACAGAAAATGGCAAAACATTGATGAAAGAAATCAAGGAAGAACTAAATAAATGGAAAGACATTCTGTGTTAATGGATTAGGACATTGAAAGACTGAATACCAGTAAGATGTCAGTTCTGCCCCGAAATGATTTACAGATTCAATGTAGTCGCAAAAGCCTACTTTGCATAAATGGAAAAGACAATTATCAAATTTATTTGAAAGGTTAAAGGGTCCTGGATAGCCAGCAACATCTCAAAAATGAAGAATGAAGTTGGAGGACTCATAGTTCTTTTTTTTTTAGCTTTATTTTGTACATTTAATCTTCCCGGAAGTCCCCCGACTCACAGTTCTTGACCTTAAGAATATTACAAGAGTTCTGGGAAGATGGCGGACTAGTAAGACACGGGAATCTCTTCTCCAGAAAAATAGCTAGAGGACAGGCTGAAACAGCCCCGAAAAAGATCTTCTAGAGTTTAGGACAGGAGGTGAAGGCTGCACACCACCCAGAGGAGGGAGGGACAGAAGAGGGAAATCACGACCACAGAACTGTGAGTTGCAAGTAGCAGCTTCTGCTGCTGGCACCCCCCCACACACTCTTCAGAATTCTCGGACCTCTGGGCCTGCGACCACAGACAAAGGGGAATTCAGGGATCTGCCACTCCTGGAAAGGGGAGAGAGAGGGACACAGCCTTAGGCTGACTCAGGTTCTGACCTGAAATTTGGGCTGCAGAGCCCCACGGACCCTTCCACATGGCGGTTTGCCCTGGGAGCCTGGAAAGGACTGGAGAAATCCGACCCTCCCAACCTCCCTCTCTTCTAGCCTGGACTAATTGTTGAGGACTCCACGGGAGAGGGGAGAGAGAGCCTGGGGCTGACCCTGCTTTGGACTCCCAGGTTTGGTCTGCCCTGTCCCTGTCCCGAGAGCCCTTCCAGGCTGGGTGGGGCTGCGCCATTGTTTGCCTTGGAGCCTGCAAGGGGCTAAAGATATACAAACCTCCCAATAACCTCCTCTACTAACAGGGACTGATTGTTGAGGATTCAGAAGGGAGTGGAAATATTTCCTAGCTGGGAAAAGGGGGGCGCTATGAGAGAAGGCTGGAGAACTGTCTCAGAAAGTTTGAATCACAGGGCTCCTAGCCCCCAGACAGGAAGCTCTATCACATTGATCTGGTCTGTGTCACAACAAATACGCTCCAACCAGGCATTGAATTGAGAGCTGCCAACCAGCGCCATCTCCTGGCAGACCAAGGAAGTGCACATAAGAAAATTAATGAGAGGCTTTTCCTGGCATCTATAGCCTCCCGGCCCAAGCCCCTAGGAAATGACTCTACAACCAATTACTGGGTCCGGTGCCCAGTTTTGAGAAACCAGCAGAAAAATCCTAACAATCAAGGTTGAGCCAAAAATCAAAGAGCGGTGGTAACTCACAGCCTCCTGCCACTAAAACACCATAAAAGAGAAAGAGATAGAGCATCTAAGTAAAATACAGACTAACCAGATGCCTAAGCACCAGGAAAAAATTATGAGCCGTATTAAGAAAATAGAAGACATGGCCCAAGAAAAGGAATACAGCAAAGTCCCAGAAGAGATGCAGAATTTGAGAGAACTAATCAGTGAGATGAGCACACATTTCCAAAATCAAATTAATGAGATGAAATATAATATACTTAAAGAGATCAATGACATCAAGAAGTCATTGAGCGAACGCAAAGAAGAATTTGAAATCATGAACAGAAAAGTAACAGAGTTCATGGGAATGAAAGACACAATAGGTGAAGTCAAAAATACATTTGAAGCATACAACAGCAGACTGGAAATGATAGAAGAAAGAATAAGTGATACTGAAGACAGGGCAGCTAAAATTGAAGAGAGAAAAGAACAGAGAGAGAAAAGAATGGAAAAAAATTGAGCAGGGGCTCAGAGAGTTGAATGACAACACAAAACGCAAGAACATATGTGTCATGGGAGTTCCAGAAGGAGAAGAGAAAGGAAAAGGGGCAGAAAGAGTATTTGAGGAAATAATAGCTGAAAAATTCCCATCTCTCACGAAAGAAATGAACTTACATGTCCAAGAAGCACACCGTACACCAATAAGAATAAATCCAAATAGACCTACGCCAAGACACATATTATTCAGAATGTCAAATGTAAAAGATAAAGAGAAAATGCTCAGAGCAGCAAGAGAGAAGCAAACGATCACGTACAAAGGACGTCCAGTAAGACTTAGTGCAGATTTCACTTCAGAAACCATGGAGGCGAGAAGACAGTGGTATGATACAATTAGGAAACTGAAAGAGAAAAACTGCCAGCTGAGAATTCTTTATCCAGCAAAACTGTCCTTCAAATATGAAGGTGAATATAAAGTATTCACAAACAAACAGAAACTAAGAGAGTTTGCAAAAAAGAATCCACCTTTGCAGGAAATATTAAAGGAAGCCTTAGAACCTGAAAGAAAAAGACAGGAGAGAGAGGCTAGGAGGAGAGTATAGAAGAAAGAAAAGCAGAAAGGATAACCAAAAGAATAAAAAGAGAGACAAAAATAAGATGACATATGAAAACCAAAGAATAAAATGGAGGAAATAAATAGTGCATTTTCAGTAATATCATTGAATGTGAATGGATTAAATTCCCCAATCAAAAGATACAGGCTGACAGAATGGATGAAAAAACATGAGCCATCCATATGCTGTGTACAAGAAACTCACCTCAGACCCAAGGATACAAGCCGGCTGAAAGTAAAAGGTTGGAAAAAGATACTCCACGCAAATAGTAAACAGAAAAGAGCAGGGGTAGCTATACTAATATCGGACAAAACAGACTTCAAATGCAAAAAAGTGATAAGAGATGCGGAAGGCCATTATATATTAATAAAAGGGAGGATTCTCCAGGAAGATATAGCAGTCATAAATATCTACGCACCTAACCAGGGTGCCCCAAAATATATGAGAAAAACTCTGGCAAAACTGAAGGGAGAAATAGACATTTCTACAATAATCGTCGGAGACTTCAACATCCTTCTCACATCATTAGATAGAACCACTAGACAGAAGATCAACAAGGAAACAGAGAACTTGAACAATTTGATAAACAAGTTAGACCTAACAGACATATACAGAACACTGCATCCAAACTCAGCGGGTTATACATTCTTCTCAAGTGCCCATGGATCTTTCTCCAGGATAGACCACGTTAGGTCACAATATAGCTCTCAATAAATATAAAAGTTTGAAATTATACAAAGCACCTTCTCAGAGCATAATGGAATGAAACTAGAAATCAATAACAGGCAGGAAAAAAGTAAATCTGCAAATGTGTGGAGACTGAACAACAGACTCCTAAATATTCAGTGAGTCAAAAAAGAAATTGCAAGTGAAATCAGTAAATATATTGAGACAAATGAAAATGAGAACACAACATATGAAAACTCATGGGATACAGCAAAGGCAGTCTTTAGAGGGAAATTTATAGCCCTAAATGCCT
This sequence comes from Tolypeutes matacus, assembly GCA_026826555.1. Classification (NCBI taxonomy): domain Eukaryota; kingdom Metazoa; phylum Chordata; class Mammalia; order Cingulata; family Chlamyphoridae; genus Tolypeutes; species Tolypeutes matacus. The sequence goes on from JAKSZT010033501.1 coordinate 9,971, forward strand.
ATATTAAGAAACAAGAAAGAGCTAAACTCAAAGATTTAAGTGAACAATTTGAGAAACTAGAAAAAGAACAGCAAACCAATCCCAAAGCAAAAAGAAGGAAAGAAATAATAAAGATTAGAGCGGAAATAAATGAAAATGAGAACAAAAAAGACAAAATCAACAAAACCAAAAGCTGGTTCCTTGAGAAGATCAATAAAATTGACAAAACCCTCACTAGACTAACAAAGAAAAAAAGAGAGAAGATGCAAATAAATACAATCAGAAATGAAAGGGGGGAAATTACAAATGACCTGACAGAAATAAAAAGAATCATAAAAGGATATGATGAGCCCCTATATTTCACATGCTTGTTTTCTTGTTCCCTTTTTCTTGTGACCAATGTAACAATTTATAATGCAGGAAACATCTGCTAAATGCAAGAAGGCAGGGCAGTTAAAATTTTCAGATTGGCCTTCTGCTCATAAGATGAAAACTCTCCTTTGCTCCATGATGGGGCTCTTTATCATAGAACCATATGAAACATTTCATTAAATAAATTTGTTGTGCTGCTGTTTAAGCTAAAAAAAAAGAAAAAAAAAAAAAAAGGATATGATGAGAAACTATATGCCAACAAACTAGACAACCTAGATGAAATGGACAAATTTCTAGAAACTCATAATCAACCTACACTGACGCTACAAGAAATACAAGAACTTAACAAACCAATCACAATTAAGGAGATTGAATCCGTCATCAAAAATCTCCTAGCAAAGAAAAGTCCAGGACCAGATGGCTTCACAGGTGAGTTCTACCAAGCATTTCTAAAAGAATTAACACCAATCCTGTTTAAACTCTTCCAAAAAATTGAAGAGGAGGGAAAATTACCCAACACATTTTATGAAGCCAACATCACCCTAATACCAAAGCCAGATAAAGATTGCACAAGAAAAGAAAATTACAGACCAATCTTTCTCATGAACACAGATGCAAAAATTCTCAACAAAATACTTGCAAATCGAATCCAACAGCATATCAGAAGACTTATACATCATGACCAAGTGGGATTTATTCCTGGCATGCAAGGCTGGTTCAACATAAGAAAATCAATCAATGTAATACACCACATTAACAAATTGAAGGAAAAAAAAAGCACATGATCATCTCAATAGATGCAGAAAAGGCATTAGAAAAAATCCAACATCATTTTTTGATAAAAATACTTCAAAAGATAGGAATAAAAGGAAAATTCCTCAATATGATAAAAGGCATATATGAGAGAAACGGCTGTGGCTCAATTGGTTGGGCTCCCGTTTACCATATGGGACGCCCTGGGTTCAATTCCTGAGGCCTCCTGGTGAAGGCAAGCCAGCCCACACAGCGCAGTGAGTGAGCTGGTGCAACAAGATGACCCAACAAAGGGAGACAAGCAGACACAGAAAAACGCACAGCAAATGGACACAATGAGCACAAGCAGCAAGGGGTGGTGGTGGTAAATAAATAAATAAAAATAAATCTTTAAAAAAACAAACAAACAAAAAAAACGCATATATGAAAAACCCACAGCCAACATCATACTCAATGGGGAATGGTTGAAATCTTTCCTTCTAAAATCAGGAACAAGACAAGGATGCCCACTGTCATCACTGTTATTCAACATGGTACTAGAAGTTCTAGCTAGGGCAATTAGACAAGACAAAAAAATTAAAGGCGTCCAAATAGGAAAAGAGGAAGTAAAACTCTCACTCTTTGCAGATGACATGATCCTGTATTTATAAAATCCTGAAGTATCCACAACAAAGCTACTTGAACTAATAAATGAGTTCAGCAAAGTGGCAGGATATAAGATCAACACGCAAAAATCAGTAATTTTTTTTTTTTTAAGATTTTATTTATTTATTCATTTATCCTCCCCTTGCTGCCTGCGCCCGCTGCGTCAGCCAACCACGCCGCGCGGACGGGCCTGCCCACACCAGGAGGCCCCGGGAACCGAACCCGGGGCCCCCCATATGGCAAACGGGAGCCCCACTGATTGAGCCACAGCCACTTCCCTCAGTAATGTTTTTTTTTTTTTTTTTTAAAGATTTTATTTATTTATTCATTTATCCCCCTCTTGCTGCTTGTGCTCGCTGGGTCAGCTAACCACGCCGTGCGGACGGGCTTGCCTTCACCAGGAGGCCTCGGGAACCGAACCCGGGGCCTCCCATATGGTAAACGGGAGCCCTACTGATTGAGCCACAGCCGCTTCCCTCAGTAATGTTTTTGTACACTAGTACTGAACAACCTGAGGAGGAAAT
>JAKSZT010033512.1:3293-21412 GCA_026826555.1 Tolypeutes matacus
CAATATTAGCCATTAGAAAAACGCAAATGAAAACCACAATGAAATACCATTTAACACCCATGAGAATGACTACTATTGGAAAAATAAAACAAAACAAGTGCTGAAGAGGATGTGGTGAAATAGGAATACTCATTCATTGTTGGTGGAAAACAGTTCTGCAGGTCCGCAGAAAGTTAAGCATAGAAATACTGTATGAACTGGCAATCAAACTCCTAGGTACATATCCAGGAAAATGGAAAGCAAGGACTCCAACAGATATTTGCACACCGATGTTCATAGTGGGACTATTTGAAATTGTCAAAAAATGGAAGCAACCCATGTGTCCATCAAGACATGAATGGATAAACAAAATGTGGTTAATACATACAATGAAATGTTATTCAGCTGTAAAAAGGAACAGAGTTATGATACACACACAACAAATTTGAAGACATCACACTGATTACAAGGAACCAGATGCAAAAGGACAAATATTGTATATTATAACTGACAGAAAATAATTGGATTTTACCTTTTAAATCCCCATAACTATACACTAAGTTTCCCTAAATGTCTGTGTTTCCTGTTCACACAGTTCCTGGCAGCTGAGGCAGAAATCAAACCCACAGTTTCCTAAGACTTGCTCCTTTGCTAAGAGCAGTACTCCCTGCATAATATATTTTGGAATGGCAGAATGCAACTGAGTATTTTTTTTTTAAACTGGTCCAGTCATGTGGTGGTTCACAAACATTTCTGCCAGTTCTTTGAGTTACCCCTCATTGAGAGGTGGGGTATATGCCCTCCCAGTAATCAGGGGTGCTAGAAGTGACTACTTGTCACTCACAGATTACTTTTGAAGCAAGGCTGTGTAACATCTATGGTTATGCTTGAAAAGGCATGAGCCACTACCTGCATCACATGCATCACATGCATCACTCAATTGGGGGGCCCTCAGTCACCAGGAAAGATTCTGAATGCCCTGAGACTACCCTGCTGCCAGGAAGCCCTGGCCAACGGGGAGGAGGCATGTAGGTCCTCCAGGCAAAGCCACCTGCAACCCACAGACATGTGAATGACATCGACCCAGATGACTCCAACCCCTGGCTGTTGAGCCACCCCCAGCCAGGGAGCTTCTTCTCCTGAGGGCCCAGACATCATAAAGCACAAATGGCCTCTCCACTATGTCCTGCTGAATTTCTAATCCCAGGAAACATAAGCAAAGGAAAATGGTTGTTTTTTTGTTTGTTGCCTAGTAATAATTTCAAGAATAATTTACCGCAGCAAAGTGAATGGGTACAAAGAAAGTGTACTGAAGTCTGAGTTTCTTTCCTCCCTTGTTCTGCAGCCTTCCAGACTGTCTCTGGCATTAATAGTTGTTACATTTCTGCATATCCTTCTAGACTTATTAACTGAAAATTTGTAAAGCACTGACACTGTGCCACACATATTTCAAGGACTTTACCTGTACTTGCACATTTATTCTTAATTTACTGTGGTCACACAAGTGGCAGGTTGAAGGACAGTCCTGTGCTTCAGCTGACTCTTTTCCAAAAATTGGAAGTCTGAACTCAATTCAAACCTGCCTATTGAATGCGATTCCTGATAGGATGGTTACATTTTTCCTATATATTTCCTGATCATTTTCATTCTCTTTTCTAATTTCACACTCATGTGTGAAATTGATTTCTAGTTTTGTATTTTTCAATCTCTTAATTTTTAAAAAGAATTTTCTATCAAGCTACAGGCCTTTAATATTCTCTTTCTTGCACTTCACGGCATTACCAGTTCTCTTCGGCACTAACTCAACCACCTCCCTCAGTTGGGTATCAATGGAGAAAGTATGGCACCATCTATATTTATGCAATTTTTATATCTTGTCAGTTACCGATTGGATTTATATGCTCTAAAAATTTGCGGTAAATAAGCAGTGATGATCATTTGTACTGTAGCATTTTATACATGAAGGGTACCAAATTTCTTTTAAACATGGAGCTCTGTCATCTTCATTCTAAAATCTTTGCTTTTTTCTATGTATTGAGGTCCAGATCATTTCCCTTCCTATAGCTATTTCTCATAATCAGATAAAAATTTGAGTGACTGGGTGTCAATTTATGTAACAGAACCCGCAGTAAATCGTACACTTACCGTAATTATATATTTTCATCCAATACGTTCACCTCCCCGATAGGAATGCACTCGTGAAAAATATAGTCATTAATTTTTTCTTAATTAATTAGTGAATAGCCAGTTTTTTACATGCACAATGTAGAGGCATTCCTCAGTGAATCCTAGAGATTGAGAGAAAACTAAAAGCACAGACTTAGTTGCATAAAGAGAAAAAGTTGGTCATACCCAGACACGATGAGAGGATATATAATCTGATAGTTACACTCTTACAAACAGAAATATTACCTTTTAAAACAAATTCTTACTGATGAATGTTCTTTATCTAATCCAGAACAAATTTTAAATTATTTCTTCTAGAAATGTTTGGTGACTCAGGAATGACAGAAATGGGTAGGTAGAGGATGGCATTTCAAATTAAAAAATGAAATGTCTATTTGTTCTCAATATGTCAACTTTGTTCCGCTTCACCAGGTACTCTCACTATGGACTATACTTGGGTCCATGTTCGGGTAGGACAGAGAGTTTGGAGATTGAGTTCAGCAGACTGGTCAATGATTCAATCAACCACATCTTTGTAATGAAGCCTCAATAAAACCTCTCGGTACCGAATCTGGGATGAGCTTCCCTAGTTGACAATACTCTCTGAATATAGTCATACTTGGATGCTGGGAAGGTAATGCATCCCAATGGATAACGAAAGCTTTATGTTTGGAACTCTACCAATCTTTGCTCTGTGTGTTTCTTCCTTTGGTTGGTTCTACTTTGTATATTTTTGCTAAAATAAAACTGTAATCCTAACTATGGCACTTTCCTGAGTTCAGTGAGTCATGGACCCCTGAGCTGGCAGCTTGTGCATGAAGTGAGGTCAGTCTCTTTTTGTAGCTGGACTGACTCTGTACTTGAAACCTAATTCCTCCCATCTTGGCTTAAGGACCTCCTCGAGGGCACTGACTTTCTCCCCTGAAAACCTTGGGGTAGGAGGGTTTGGAAAGGGAGTTCCGGGACTCAGCACATGATCTAGAGGTCTCAAGTGTCCAGGGTCCCTGTCCCCAGGGAACCAACTACATAGCTTACCCTGGATCCCTCACTCATCAGTGCTGTGACAACACAGGGCTGAGGTAAAGATTCCAGGAGATGAGAGTAGATATTCTCCATGAGCTGTAAAGCATCATGACTATGTAAATCTTGAAAGTTAGCATTCATCCTCCCCTGTCCTGGAGCCTCCAAAGGAACTTTTCTGGATGGAACCACTATGTTTCTTGTTTATTCTTCCTTTCATAACTGAACTCTTCATAGAGTGATTTGGATGTGCCAGGCATCTTTCTAAAGCTCTACCTGCATTTACTCATTTTCATTCCCATAACATAACTACTAAATAGGTCCTATTAATACATCCATATGACAGTGGAGAACACTGATATAAGAGGGGTCACACAATTTTCCCAGGCTTGTGTGGCCTTTAAGTGGGATCTGAACTAGTCTATCAGGCATCTGCAACCCATGCTATTGGTCTCTGTGCTGTGCTGCTGCCTAGACAGCTGATGAAAAAGGGGCTCAAAACTTTCAACTGTCAATAAATTAGTATTAATTTTCCTATGGTCTTCTGACAGTGAGATGTCAACAAGTCTTTCTATTATGAATGCATTTCCCAGGTCATAGCTACAAGTATATAAACAGGAAATTTGTTCCTTCGTCAAGAAAATCTACTGCCTGCCACACACAATCGGGACAGCAGCATCAAAATCAACCTCTGTCCAGAGAACAGGGAGCACGGTCAGATATCCCTAAGTAACAACTCCATGGAGGGAACCATGGAAATGCAATCATTGTGTTGATTCAAGAGGAAGGACTACAGTTGATTTAGTGCCCTGTACTTAGGAAAAACCTTTAAAATGGCTAAGCCATGTTCTTTTTTTTTTCATATTTGAAAATTTTAATTTACTAAGTCAATCAGTAGTGCTACAACCAGATTATTAGAGATGCGGCTCACATTTGCAACTCAACTTTGATTCACATTTAATGTTAGGCTCACATTTCAAGACAAATGTCGGACATTAGTAGATTGCTGAATAAGAGCTGAAATGGGTCAATCCAGAATCAGGGCTGCCATATTTCTTAAAAATATACTTTATATTTTAGAGTAGTTTTAGAGTCACATAAAAATTGAGCTCCTACTACAATAGGTTCCCACATTTTCTGCTGCTGCCCAACCCCTTCCTTCCCAGCTCAGTTTCCCTTGTTCACATCTTCCATTATCGAAGTACTTTTGTACAATGAGCCAACATTTTACATTCTTATTAAAGTTCACTCTTTCTACTGTACCCTCTATGGGTTTTGACAAATGCACAGTGCCATGTACCCACCATGACTGTATATCATGGGTGGAACTGTGTCCCCAAAAATGAAATGTTGAAGTCCTATCCGTCAGAACCTGTCAATGTCACTTTATTTGGAAAAACAGTCTTTGCAGATGTAATCAAGATGAGGTCATAGCGAATTAGTGTGGCTCTAATCCAAGACAACTAGTGAGTGCCCTTACAAAAAGAATCAGGCACAGACTAAAAGAGAAGGCTGAGTGAAGATGGTCACACACAGGAAAGGTGGCCACGTGAGGATGGAGGTAGAGTTAACAGTTATGCTGACAAAAACTCAAGACACTTGGAGCCCAAAGAAGCTGGAAGTCAAGAAAGTATTCCTCCCCTAGAGTCTTCACAGAGAGCAAGGCACTGCTGACCCCTTAATTTTGGATTTCTCATTTCTAGAACTGTGAGACAACAACTTTCTGTAGCTTTATGCCACCCAGTTTGTGGCAATTTATTATGGTAAACCTGGGAACTTATACAGATTTTATTCCTGGGAAATGGGTGGTGCTGTGAAAAAAACATGGTGAGGTCTCATGTAGACATTTTGGCTAAAATCCAGCTTCAACTCACGGACACAGGTAACGTTAACCTAGGTGTTTCCCACTCCTATTGTCAAGCCACCCCCAGCCGGTGAGTCTTTCTGCTGAGGCCACAGACATCAAAAAGCACAAAAGGCCATCCTCACCACACCCGGTCTGAATTCTTAACCCCGTGAAACAAGAGCAAAGGAAAATATTTGATTTCTGCCACTATTTTGGAGAATACTTTTTCTGCATAATAACAGCAATAAAACTAATACCTTTGCTGAAAACTGAAAAGGTACCAGAGAAGGTACGTAGAAATCTACCTATGCAAAAAAAAAAAAAAAAAAAAAGAAATCTACCTATGCTTCCTTCCCTGTTCTGCACCCTCCAGGCTCTGCCTCCGGGAGTAACAACCAGTTAAGTGTTATCATAGCCTTTCAGAAGTGTTAATTCAACATTTGTTTAGCATTCATGTTGCATCACCATTTTTCTAAGGCTTTTATCTATATTCATTCATTTATGAGGTTATATAGAGGTGGTTGCAGGGAAGAAAGTTCTCCTCTTCATCCCAAATATTCTCCAAAAATGGTAAGTCTGAACTGCTGCTCATAATTGTCTTTAGAATGCTGCTCCTCCAATGGGATAGTTACATTCTGCCTAACATACTTCCTAATCCTTTTTTCAGTTCCCTTCCAAGTTGACATTCAGAGTTGTGAAACTGTTCTCTACTTTTGTTGTTATTCTCATCTATATTTTTCTGATTTTTCTATCAAGCTGGGAACCATGAAAATTTCTCCATTTATGACAATAGGGAATTACCTGTTCCCTCCCTCACCTGCCCAACCACTCTCCTCATTTGCGTAAGCATTGGAGAAAAGATGCCATCATTTCTATTAAGCAGTACTTATACCTCATCCAACCTATTTATTAAAGAAATCTGGGGTGAATCAGCAAGGATGGGCCTTTGTTCTGTTGCTTTTCTTAACAGGAAAGGTACTGTATTAGTTTTCTAGGGCTACCAGAAATGTACCAAAATCTTGACCTCTTAAAACAACAGAAATTTATTCTCTCACGTCTGGAGGCTACATATCTGAAAAGAAGATGTCACAGGGTCATGCTCTCAGCAAAGGCTCCAGGGGAGGAATCTTTCTTTGCCTTTTCCTAGATACTGGGGGTAACTGGCAACCTCTGGTGTCCACCACTTAGACGTGCATAACTCCAGTTTCAGCTCCATCTTCACACAGCCTCCTCCCCTGTGTGTCTGTCTGTGTCTTTGCCCCTTTTCCACGTTATAAGAAAACCAATCATACTGGATTAGGGAGCCTATGTATGGGATTAAATGTCCATCTCTCTCTAAATGTACTGCTCTAAGGAAATATTTCTTGTTTAAAGACACGTCTAATTTTATTTTCTTTCCCCAATTTAGTTACCACAAACTTTATTGTGAATATTCTTGTTTTTATTGGGATTTTGCTCTTTCTTTTCTTTTTTGCTTCTTCAAGTTTAAGTCAAGAGGATTAGAACTTTGATCTAATAGGTACTGGATTACTCTTTTTCTTTGGAGTTTTTCCAGTTAATTCTAGGGACTTTTGGTAAATACCCATTAATATTTAAATCCCTCTTTCAAGCACCCTATAACCTGTTTTTCAGGAGTAATCCTAATAAAATATAAATTTTAAAACATCTCCTCCAATGCCCAACCTCTTCCTCCCCACCCACACATTAGGAGGAACCATTTTCCATTTTAGATGTTGGCATCATAGCAAGCCTTACTCAGTTCCCATTCTTCATCCAGAGCTCTTTGGAAAAGCTAAGCTACGGTATTTCCATGGCTTGACAATTTATCACTTTGAAACACTTAAAATTGTTTTTAATTAAGTAAATTTAGATTGCATAAATGTCTCATGAAGAATATATGGGATTCCCATATGCCCCACACCGTCTCCCTCCCACACTTTCCCATATTAACAACATCCCTAATTAGTGTGGTACAATTGTTACAAATGATGAACACATATCGCAGCATAGTCACTAAGTGTGGATTATAGCTTATATTATAGTTTAAATTTTCTCCCAAACAAAATACATAAGGCCTGTATCTGACATTGCAACATCAATGAGCAGAGTTCCAATGTCCTGAAAATGCCCCCCATCACACCTATTTTTCCTTCTTCCTCCCCTCAGAACCTCTGGTGGCCACTGCCTCCACATCAATGATAAAATTTCTTCCACTACTAGAATCACATTAAGTCTATAGTAGAATAACAGCAAGTCTACTCTAGTCCATCGTTCATTCCCCCATTCTGATGATTCTGGGATGCTGATGTCCACTCTTTCTCTAATTGAGATGGGGCTAGATCCCATGGGGCAGATGGATTGGATTATCTTGCTTGTAATTGCAGTCTCTCTCTGTTCCTTGGGATGGTCATTGTTCATCATCTTCTCCTTGTTAGTTGTCCTTGGTGAGTACAATGAACTGGACAGCAGGTGTTGCAACGCTGTTGAGATTCAGGGCCCAACTGGCACATGAAAAGCCCAAAAGTTTAAGTCTCTTGGACATTAAACTCTCAACTCTAGTACTAACTATAGGTTCAAATAGAATTGGCACAAGGGCCATGTGTAGGGAAACCACAACCGAGGCCAACTCTGTCACACTGGGGAGCATAAATTCCAAAGGAGGGCCCAGTGGCAGGGTGCCAAAATCCTGAGATATCAGCCCAGCCTATAGTTTCTGGAGGTCTCCAGAGCCCTCAGGAGCCTTGCTATTTGAGGCAATATTTACTGTGGCCACCAAAGGGATCCTGCTGAGATGTGCATAAGTGTAACCTCTGAAATGACCTCCTGACTCACTCTGAAGTCTCAACCATATAAACTCATTTGTCTTTCACCTTTCCCCTTTCTTGGTCAAGGTCTTTTTCCAGTTGAACTGCCACTTGGTGCTCAGTGTTAATCCCTCAGTGGCAGGGAGACTCATCCCCGGAGTTATGTCCCACACCGGGGTGGGGGGAGGGAAGGTAATCCATTTATATGCTGAGTTTGGCATAGAAAGAGACCACATTTGAGCAACAAGGAGGCTCTCAGGAGGTATCTCTGAGGCAGCCTACAATACTAACCTAAGTTTCAATTTCAGAAGAAAACATTCATAAGTACAGTCACCAATATTTAGGGCCCATCAATGGTCCATCCTCCTTCACTAGTCACTGGGGATTCTTGCTCTACCATTAGAGAATGTGGCAGAACTCCCCAGGATGGGAATTCGATACTCTTTCGGTTATTGTGTGGATCTCCATCCACTGTAACAATGCCCCAGGAACACTTGAACTCATTCATATGTCATATAGGTATACCCCAGGTGAACCTCCTCCCATGCATCCCCCATAACTGATACCCTCTACCAATGATGCTCTCCTGCCACATTTGTAACCCTTCTGTGATCCAAAAATTCTTAAAAAAAATGAAGTCCACAAAAATAACTAAATAAAATTAAGAAGAAAATGAAAATACTGATAGTTTTTAAAATAACAAATAAAATCAAAAAAATCTTAAACTTTTGAAATTAAAAAATTTAATTTTTTTAAAAAAAATTTGCATTATGTCTTTCATCACTGTAAGACTGTTGTCTTGTATATACAGTGACATTTTCTATCATTAATTACCCCAGTGTCTTTTTTTTCATTTTATCCTTAAGGAAACTTTAGGTTATAAAAACGTTATGTAGAGAATATAGGGGATTCCCATATACACAACAACCCCCCCACCACCTTTTGCTTGTTTCTCCTATAATAGCATTTTACATGTGGATAGTACATTTCTTACTATTGATGTGCAAATATTGAAGCATTGCTACTAATCATGGTTAATGATTTACATTATGGTATACAATTTGGACCGTATACTTTTATAAATTTTGATGAAATTTAACATGGCCTGTGTCCATCACTGCAAGATCATACAGAACAACTCCAATGCCCCAAAAATGCCCAGTGTTCCATCTCTTCTATTCCTCCTGCCACTTCCCCTCAGGACCCATGGCAACCGCCAAGCTTCATGCCTTAAAGAACAAGATTCACAGTTACTTACAACAACAATGAGGACTTGACATAGTGGCCTGTCCTCCCCTATTAGGCACTGCCTTTTCTCTCGAGACTCCCACCCCTCTTTTTAAGATATACAAGCACTCCCAGCATGGGAGTCCAATACCTTCCCATTCATTGTGTGGGTCTCTACCCACCGATACAACACACTATGACAGGATGAACACTCACAGACTCCCTAGAAGCCTGCCCCAGGTGTTCCCTGTCCCACATGCCTGCTCATCCAACACCCTAAACCAGTAACCCTCTGCCTGTGGTATTTGTCAAAAGAACATTCCCAGCATTGCAGTTTCAATCACATACCTGTAAATCCCCAGAGTTCACTTACTCCCTCCCCCAACTCTCGCCCCAAGACCATGGACACTGCAACCCAACCCCCTACCTGCCCACCTCACAAACCAGCACCACCCATCCCAATAGCATCATTGCACCACCGTCATGCCTATCCACTGCACAACTACACCCTTCCACCTTATCACAGATTTTGCCCATATGGGCACTGGCTCACAACCCTCTATGCCATTTCTGAGAAACATTTAAATTTAAGATGAAAAAACAATACAGGATGATATGATTTCATAAGTTTTGGAGCGCAAATTATCTGTTCAACGGGCAGGAAACTGGTTCATTCAGGAGAACAATCTTCCCTACTCAGGCAGTCACCAACAAGATATTTTGAAGTCTTTGTCTGATTCATTCAAAACTGGGCAAGGATTAAAATAAAGTGGTTGTTTATTGGCAAACTAGCTGTGTTTCATGGAGAGGGCCCTGACCTTGGAGTTTCCACTCCCAGGTGTGAATCCAGCTCTGCGTCTTATTAAGTTGTGAGCTCTCGGGCAAGACATCGCACCCTTAATTAACCTTCCTGAGCATTTACACTGCACACTTTATATACAGTAACTCATTCACAGACATATGTCATGGTTGACTGACTATCCTACTCCTCAGAGGAATAACAGGTACAGAAATTAATGTTCAACAACAACAAAAAATATAAGTGAACTTCATCAAAAGCCAAAGTTTTGTGAATCAAAGAACATTATCGGGAAGCGGCTGTGGCTCAATCAGTAGGGCTCCCCTTTACCATATGGGAGGCCCGGGGTTCGGTTCCCGGGGCCTCCTGGTGAAGACAAGCCCGCCTGCACGGCGTGGTTAGCTGACCCAGCGAGCACAAGCAGCAAGGGGGGGGATAAATGAATAAATAAATAAAATCTTTAAAAAAAAAAAAAAAAAAAGAACATTATCAATAAAGTGAAAAGAACCTACAGAAATAGTTGCAAATCCTATTTCAAGTAAGGGTTTAATAGCCAGTATACATAAAGAACACCTACAGCTCAACAACGAAAAGAAAAACAACATAATTAAAAATTGGCAAAGGACTTGAGTAGATAATTCTCCAGAGGATATACCAATTACCAATAAGCACATGAAAAGATATTCAAAGTCATTATTCATTAGAGCAACGCAAATGAAGATGAGTTACACTAAGAAAGCCAATATAGAAAGATAAAAGGAAAATAATGTGATGTGAATAAATAGGAACCCTCATACATTGCTGGTGAGAATGAAAAATTTTACAACCACTGTGGAAACAGCATAGCAGTTCCTCAAAAACTTAAAGAATTACCATATGACCCACAACCCCACTAATAGGTATACTGGAATTGAAAATAGAGACCCAAACACTTACTTGTACACCAATGTCCCTAGAAGCATTATTCACAATAGCCAAAAAGCTGCAACACCCGTGTGTGTCCTATACATATAACAGAATATTATTCAGCCATAAAAGTAATGAAGTTCTGATACATGCTACTACATGAATGGACCTTGAAAACATTATGCTAAGTGAAATAAGATACACTCAAAAGGGCAAATATTGTATGATTCCACTTATATTTCTATAATGAGCACATTCAGAAAGACTTCTAAGCAGATTTGAAGTTACTGGGTCAGGGGGAATGGAGTGCTATATATGGAGTTTATGTATGGGTGATGAAAAGGTGTCAGTAATGGATGGTAGTGATATTACCACAATATGGTACGTGTAATTAATCCCACTGAATTGTACACATAAAAATGGTCGAAATGGCAAATTTTATGTAATTTAATTGTTACCTCAATAATTTTTCAGTAGAAATAGTCTTGGATGATACCAAAAGATAAGATACTGGCTATTTAACTGGCCTTCAATATGGGCAGGAGGAGAAATAGGACTCTGTCATTGACTCTTAGTGTAACACAGCACCACCGTACCATTTGCTGAATATTTTATATTAATATTAATTGTCTTTCACTACTAAACCAAGAAGTCTATTTCTTATCTCTTTCCTGCTCCTCTCCTTGGTCTCTTTCTTCCATGAAGGAAGGTTCAGTAGCACCTCAGTACATCCTTGTTAATCAACAACTTCCACACACACTACTCCCATCCTTCTCCAGGTCAAGTAAAGTTCCCTGAGTAATGTGCAAGCTTCAATCCAAATTTACTGACAGTTTCTATGTCTCCTACCTCCTGGAGGACATGTTAGAGGAGCTTCTGAGTGTCAGGGTAGATGAGGAGGCCATGTCTAATGCTAAGGTAAAGTCACCTGTTTTTGACTAAGATAGATATGTCACTTTTTTGCATTCATTCTTTTTCAATTGAGTACAGATATGAAAACATGACCATGTACATTACAGATGTTAGCTACCAGCTTTTGGGAGGAGAAATGTTGGAGAGGGACCTCCTAATAACAGACACCTGATACAAGAGGCAGCCTCAGCTTACAAACTGTACAGTAGGGAAGCTTTTCCTCAGAAGCATTTTTTCCTCCTTGAATTAAGACTTTTGTAATAGCCACCAAATGGACAGGAAAAGCTCACATAGGTACCCCTCTACACTTATTCTTGTGGTCTTTGACTTCACTGCTATTTCCCACCTGGTTTTCTGAAATCACCAAGATCTGAGCAAACACTACACAACATGAAATCTCATAGTGTTTTCTTCTACGTAATTACGGGTGGCCTCAAGAGCAAGCAAAAACAGTACATATTATGGAATCACTCAGTTTTGAGGGAAAAAAAAGATGATTTCAAATCCAGGGCATTCTGTTGGCTTTAGTCTAGAAACCCATCTTGATTCCTGTTTCCTGGTGGGAGTGAGGATTTGGGATGTGGTTAAAGAAACTGATTTTTCAGGTAAAGTGCTATGACCAAGCTCTATATCTTATATCTTTGTTCCTTCTAAGTGGTATGGGATTATTTGCTTGGGGTTTTGGGGTATCCACATGTGATGTGACTATGAATGTGTGTGTGAGTGCGTGCATTTCCTGGGTGATATTTCCAATCTACACAGGACAACTGCCAGGGTCAAGGTTTTCCTGATGGTGGAGCTTCCTAATGACTGTAAAGATGAGGTGGCCCCATCTAATGCTGGGGTGGGGCCGCTATTCTTTATCTTTGATATAAATGTTCCCTTTTTTTGTTTCTTTCTCTTTCCATTGATTTCAGATAAGGATATCCAATCACGTACATTATATTTGATATACATAATTTCCTAGGAGAGGAAAGAGTCAAGTGGGGTCATCTTCAAACTGACCCCTGATTCAAAAAGGCATCCACAGAAGGCAGCAGCAGATTATAAACTACATGGTAGGGGCCTTTTCCTCAGCAGCAATTTTTTATCCATTAAGAATTTTGTATT
Organism: Tolypeutes matacus; assembly: GCA_026826555.1. Classification (NCBI taxonomy): domain Eukaryota; kingdom Metazoa; phylum Chordata; class Mammalia; order Cingulata; family Chlamyphoridae; genus Tolypeutes; species Tolypeutes matacus. The sequence goes on from JAKSZT010033512.1 coordinate 16,063, forward strand.
CGCAAAGCAAAATGGACTTGAGAGATGTATGTCCAAGGAAAGCATGCGCCTTCCAAAGAAGTCGCTACACTTGCTTATGGGGTCTTTTGACTCAACCACTGTTTCCCATCTGTTTTCTAAAGGTCTGAAGAGAGCAAAGTACTGAGCAAACACTACACAGCATGATCCAATCCTCAGTGTGTTTTCATTTTTCTAATTGTGGATGACCCTAAGAACAAGCAAAAACAGTACATATTCTGGAATCACTCACTTGTTGAGGAAAAATCTGCATAAGAAAATCAGTATTCTTGCTGGCCTTCTCTGGAGAGTCATTCAGGTTCCATCTCCTAGAAGAAATGAGGATTGGGATACGGTTAAAGAAAGTGATTTTCCAGGTAAAGAACTACAGTTCTTATAAGCATCAGTGTTCCCATAAGGTGGCAAGCAATCTATGCACAGGGACTGGGGAATGTCTATGTGCAAGTCTGTGGGGTGTGCTTGTGAATGTGGGGAGCAGGGGAGGTGGTGTGAGTGTGTGTCCTGGAGAGGTGCAGTAGGATGCATGTCCTTGAACACACTTCTAGCCTCCACACTTCGCCCAAATCCAAAACCTTAGGATTAGGAATAAAATCTGAATTTTGCTCCCATTTGAGAGTTTGCTGTCCAGCTGCCCCTCAATACTTTTGAAGGCCTGGCACGGTTTCTGGAAGACTTGTGTGAAGGGGCTACTGACTGGCTTGTTTCACACACTGGCTTTCACACTCCTGCTGGCCTGGTCTCCTGGAATGAACCAGGCTCACCACAGTGTCTCCAGACCACAGGGCTGAGGGGTCCCTGCTCCTCTCAGAACCCACAGCTCCAGTGACACAGGTCTGCTCTGTCCCCCAAACTACTCATGCCCCTCCCTGTGAACTTTCCTCAGGCCACACAGGTCTTTTCCTCCACTGGGTCACTTGGACATGCATAAATGTTTTCTTCCTTCCCTGCCCCAGCTGTCAACACTGTTTCAGAACAAGTCTGGTTCCAGAAATTATCCTGAACTAAGTTCAAGAGAAGAGATTTGGGAAGTAAAAAAAGAGATTAAAAGAATGAAGAGGAAATATGGAACAGGTCAGAAGAAGAGAAAGAGAAAATGCATTTGACAAAATACAGCACACTTTCCTGATAAAAACACAGCAAATGATAGGATTAAAAGGAAACGGTCTGAACATGAAAAAGGATATATATGAAAAACCCACAGCTAACATCACATTTAATGGTGAAATCCTAAAAGCTTTTCCCCTAAGATCGGGAACAAAACAAGATGCCCTCTATTACCACTGCTATTTAACATTATCTTATAAGTACTTCCTCGAACACTAAGGCAAGAAAAAGATATAAAAGGGATCCAAATTGGACAGAAAGAAGTAAAAATTTCACTATTTACAAAGGACAGGATCCTATCCATAGAAAGCCCTGAGAAATCTATAACAAAGCTTCTAAACTTATAAATGAGTTCAGTAAAGTTGCAGGTTATAAGATCAATGCACAAAAATCAGTAGCATTTCTGTACACCAATAATGAGCAATCTGAGGAAATTATCAAGAAAAAAATACCATTTACAATAGGAGCTAAAAGAATCAAATGCCCAGGAATACATTTAACTAAAGATGTAAAGGACTTATATATACAAAACTATACAACACTGTGAAAGGAAATCAAAGAAGACTTAAATAACTGGAAGAATAGTCCCTGTTCAGGGAGAGGAAGACTAAAATCATTAAGATGTCTATCCTACCCAAACTAATCTACAGATTTAATGAAATACCATTAAAAATCAATAGAGCAATTTTTACTAAGTTGGAAAAACTAACTGTGAAATTTATTTGGAAGGGCAAAAGGCCCCAAATACCCAAAGGTATATTGAAAAAGAAAAATGAAATCGGAGTCATCACACTACCTGACTTTAAAACATAATATAAAGCTACAGAGGTCAAAACTGCATGGTATTGGCACAAGGACAGACATACTGACCAATTGAACCGAACTGAGTGTTCTCATATAGATCCTGGCATATACAGTCATATTAAATTCAGCAAGGCCACAAAGCCCACTCAACTGGGAAAGAATGGCCTCTTCAACAAATGGCGCTTAGAGAACTGGATATCCATATCCAAAAGACTGAGAGAGAAACACCATCTCACACCTCATACAAAAATCAACTCAAGGGAAGCGGCTGTGGCTCAATCAGTAGGGCTCCCGTTTACCATATGGGAGGCCCCGGGTTCGGTTCCCGGGGCCTCCTGGTGAAGGCAAGCCCACCCGCACGGCGTGGTTAGCTGACCCAGCGAGCACAAGCAGCAAGGGGGGGAAAATGAATAAATAAATAAAATCTTAAAAAAAAAAAAAAAAAAATCAACTCAAGATGGATCAAAGATCTAAAAATAAGAGCCAAGATCATAGATTTTGGAAGATAATGTAGGGAAGCATCTACACGACCTTGTAATAGGAAATGGCTTCATGAACTTCACACCCAGAGCACGAGGAGTGAAAGAATAAATAGATAAATGGGACCTCCTGAAAATTAAAACCTTTTGCACCTCAAAGGACTTTATCAAGAAAGTGAAAAGAGAGCCTACCCAATGGGAGAAAATATTTGGTAACCATATATCTGATAGGAGCCACATATACATCACATATAAAGAAATGCTTTATCTCAAATATAAAAAGACAAATAACACATTTAAAACTGGGCAACTGACTTGAACAGTCACTTCTCCAAACAAGAAAGACAAATGCTCAAAAAGCACATGGAAAGATGTTCAACATCACCAGCTATTAGGAAAATGCAAATCAAAAATACAACGAGACACCATCTCATGCCCATTAGACTGGTGGCTATTAAAAAAACAGAGAACTACAAGTGTTGGAGAGGATGTGGAGGGATGGGAGTCCGCACCCACTGCTGCTGGGGATGGAGAACAGATTAGCCATTGTGGAGGACACTTTGGTGGTTCCTCAAAAAACTAACTACAGATTTGCCACATGACCCAGCAATTCCACTGCTGGGTATATACCCAGAAGAACTGAAAGCAAGGATACGAATAGATATATGTAAACCGATCTTCATAGTAGCATTATTCACTATTGCGAAGACTTGGAATCAAGCCAAATGCCCATCAACAGATGAATGGATAAAAAAAATGTGGTACATACATACAACACGGTATTACACGGCTGTAAGAAGGAATACAGTGCTAACACATGGGATAACATGGATGAATGTTGAGGACCTTATGTTGAGTGAAGCAAGCCAGGCATTGAAGGACAAATATTACATGACCTCTCTGATATGAATTGAGCAAATTGAGCCAATTCAGAGAGCTAGAGTCTGGAAGACGGGTTTACAGGAAATTGAAAGGAAGAGGAAGGTTGTGAGCCAGAGCCCATATGAGCGAAATCTATGATAAGGTAGAAGTGAGTAATTATGCAGTGAAGGGATAGTACAGGGGTATAGGGTTACAATTGGGTTGGGCAGTGCAAGCTTGACAGGGGCTAGGGTGGGGGAGGATGGGTTAGAGGGTCCATGGAACTCAGGGAGGGTTGGGGGAGGGAGCAGGTGAACACTGCAGATTGGTGAGTATGTCGGTGAAACTACAATGTTGAGAAAATTCTTACAGCAATATCACAAGAAAGGGTTACTGGTTTAGAGTGCTGGATGAGGGTACATTTGGGAGAGGGCACAGTCTTCTACAGAATGTGGAGTGATCATTTTGCTATAGTGTATTGTATCAGTAAGGGGAGACACACAGAATGAGCGAGAAAGAGTTGGGCTCCCATGCTGGGGAGGCCTAATACGGTTGCAAATAGAGGGGAGGGTGTCTCTCCAGAGCATGGGCATTTCCTACTAAAGGAGGACAGACTAGTGTGTCAAGCCCTCAGTGTTGTAGCAAGTATCTATGAATCTTGTCCTACAAGGAGGGAAGCCTGGTGGTTTACATGGGCCCCAAGGGGAGGGGAAGAGGAGAATGGAATATAATGCAGACGGAGTATTTAGGGGCAATGGAATTATTCTACATTACCTTCCAATGATGTGCACAGGCCATGTTAAGTTTCATCAAAAATTTATAAAAATGTATGATCTAAAATCTAAACCATAATGTAAACCATTGATCATGGTTAGTAGCTATGTTTCAATACTTGTATATCAGTTGTAACAAATGTACCATCCACATGTAAAAAGGTTATTAATACAAAAGGGGGCAAAGGGGTAGGATGTTGGGTATAGGGGAGTCCCCGGTATTCCGTATGTGAATATACTGTGACCTAAAACTTCTAAGACAAAATGATAAAAGTAAGACACTGGAGAAGATGGAAGAAAATGCCACTGTACATACAGAACAACAGACATTACAGTGAAGAAAGGAAAATGTCAAAAAAAAATTTTTTTTAATATTTTTCATTAAATACCCCAATTTTTTGTTACTTTATTTCAGTTTTAGTTTTAGTTTTTCTAAATTATGTATTTTATTTCTTACGTTTAAACTTATCATTATTATTTCATTTTCCTATTAATCAAAATTGGCAATATTCTTGGCTTCATTTTTGAAGAAGTTTTGGATCACAGAAGGGCTACAACTATGGCAAGGGAGGATGATTGTTGTGGGGTGTCAGTGATGGGGGATACACGGGAGGAAATTCACTTGGGCATACATATAAAGTATATAAATATGTTCAAATGTTCATGGGGCATTGCCACAAGGGGTAGAGATTCACACAACAACCAAAAGATTATTGAATTGCCATCTCCCATATAGAGAGACCCAGGTTTGATCCCGGGGACATCCTGGTAAAATGGAAGAAAGGAAATTGTAGAAGGCGTGTGGGCCACCAAGCCCCGTGCACAGGTACGCCGCTAGGGCCCAGGAGCAGGTGCACCACCAGGCCCCACGAGCCACGCAGCAATATGACAATGTAACGGGAGAGTAACACAAGGAAAAGCGAACGTGAGATGCACTGAAAAACCAGGAACTAAGGTGGCACAGTCAGTAGGATACCTCTCTCCCACATCGGAGATTCTGAGGATCGAATCCCAGTGAAGACAGGGGGAGAAGGATGACGAGAGGGCAGGAAACGGACACAGAGAGTTGCCCAGTGAATAGACACAGAAACAGCAAAAATGGGGGGGGGTTAAAAATGGATAAAAGTAAATAAATAAATAAATCCTTTAAAAAATGTACAGGGGAGGAAGATATCAACTATAACAAATAGTAATACTTTGACAATGCTCTTTCATGATCTTACAAATGTTTCACTACAATGTAGGGTACTTTGGGGGGGGGGGTAATGTGAGGGAGCCCTGTATGATGTTATGCATGTTTGGTTTTGTAAG
>JAKSZT010033525.1:0-17661 GCA_026826555.1 Tolypeutes matacus
TTTTTTTTTTTTTTTTTTTTTTTTTTTTTTTTTACCGGGAGGTACCGGGGTTTGAACCCCGGTCTCTCCATATGGTAGATGGACACCGAACCTCTTGAGCCACATCCATTTCCCTTGTTTTGTTTTTTGGTTGATGGTTTGTTTGTTTTTTTTGTTTTTGTTTTTGTTTTTCCTGAGTTTCCTTGTGTTTGTGTCTTGCATGTAAGCTTGTCATTGTTGTTTCTTTTTCCTATTAAGTGTATTTGATTATTTTATGGACTACATGTTCATGGAGGGTTTGGATCACAGAAGGGTTGCAATGGGTACTGCGGGGGATTATTGGTGGGGGGTGTCTGGGAGGGGGGATTCATGGGAGTGGGTTCATCCAAATGTACATGGGAGATATACAAAATTGTTCAAAAGATCAAAGGATGGGGCATGGTCATGGTGGGTGGACAATCACACAATAAATGAGGGAATCTGAATTCCTAGCCTGGAGAGCTCTGCCACATTCTCCAAGGGAGCAGCAACATTCCTCTGAGTGCAGGGACAGTATCTGTCAAAAAAGGATGGCCCACTGATGATTTCTTTTTATTGATGACTACCCTTATGAGTCTTTGCTCTTGTAACTGAAACTTAGCTTACTGTTATGGGGTGCCTAAGGGTTGCCACTTGAGAGCCTCCTTGTTGCTCAAATGTGGCCTCTCTCTGAGCCAAACTCAGCATATGAATGAATGCATTACCTTCCCCCCCAATGTGGAACATGACTCCCGGGGATGAGCCTCCCTGGCAACGAGGGAATAATACCAAGTGCCAACTGGCAACAGAATTGGAAAAAGACCTTGAATAAAAGGGGGAAAAGGTAAAGACAAATGAGTTCAAGTGGCTAAGAGACTTCAAAGAGTCGGGAGGTCATCCCAGAGGTAACTCTTACGCACACCTCAGTAGGAGCTCATAGAACATCAAAGTGCATATCACCCCACACAGAGGGGCTCCTGAGAGCTCTGGAGGCACCCAGGTCCTATATAAGGGGTGATAGCCCCAGAGACTGATGCCTTATCAGTGGGCTCTATTTTTGAATCTCTGCTCCTGAGAGTGACAGAATTGGACTCAAATAAGTCCTCCCTGCACATGGTTCATCAGTCCCTTCTATTCAAACCTATATGTGATGCTGGAGTTTCTTAGGTATACTTCCAGAGACTGGAGCCTCTGGCCTACCTATGTGCCAGGTGTGCGTGGAATCTCGGTGGAGCTGCAACTCCTACCCTACAGCTCAATGGACTCATCCAAGTCACCTGGCGAGGATACAACCATGGGCAACGACCATCCCAGGGAATGGAGAGGGCCTGCATCTGCAGGCAGGATCATCCCACCCACCATATCCATGGGATATAAGCCTTCTCTCACTTGTAGGTGGAGTGAATGAACATCACCATCCCAGTCCCCTCAGGATTGGGGGAAGAACTATGGACTAGAGTGGACTTGATGGTATTCTGTTGTTCACATATGGTGATTCTAGCAATGGAAGAAATTATGACAGTGAGGTGGAGCCAGTGGCCACTGGACACTTTCGGGGCAGGGAGGGGATGTGCAGTTGAAATACAGGGGCTTTTTCAGGATTTAGAGGTTGTCCTCAGTGCTGTTTTGGCAACGGATGTAGGCCATTTTAAATCAGCACACACCATTCAAAACTCTGTGGGAAAGAGTGTGGTCTATGATGTGAACTGTGGTCTATGGCTGATGGCAAGGCCCCAGGATGTGTAAGTCCATTGAGGGTGATGGGCCACACTTGTGGGAGATGTTTGTGTGGGATGTGGTGGGAGGTGTGGGAGGTGGGGAACATGGGAATCCCGGTAGGTTCCGTGTAATATTTTAGGTAATCTAAGTACCTCTTAAAAAAATAAATAAATAAAAATTTATATATATATATATATATATATAACATTTTTGTAAGCAAATGCACATATATGCATATATATATTTATCATTTTACAAATATTGGTATGTATTGTGAAAATTTTGATTTTTACCCACAATAAAAAATAAATTAAAAACAAATAAATAAACAAACCTACAAAAAAAAAAATACTAAAGGGAGTTATGCAGGTTGAAAGGAAAAAACCGAAAGGAGAGTTGGAGAAGAGTGTAAAAATAACTAAAAAAATAAAAAGAGAAAAATATACGGCATACACAAAGAAAATATGGCTAATGTAAGAAATTCCTTGACAGTAATAGCATTGCATGTTGATTAAACTCTCCAATCAAGAGAAACAGATTGGCAGAATGAATGAGGAAATATGACCCATCTATATGCTATCTACAAGAAACTCACCTTAGACCCAGGGACGCAATGAGGTGGAAAGTAAATGATTGGAAAATAATTCTACATGCCACCAATAATCAGAAAAGGACAGGAGTAGCTATACTAAGATTGAAAACAATACTTTAAATGCAAAACCATTTTAAGAGACAATGAAGGCCACTATATATTAATAAAAGTTTTAATCTATCAAGAAGAAAGAACAACCATAAATATTTATGCACCTAACCAGGGCGCCTCAAAATACCAGGCAAACATTGGAAAAACTAAGTGGAGAAATCGATGCCTCTATGATAATAGCAGGAGACTTTAATTCACCATTATCATCATGAGACAGAACATCTCAACAGGATCAACAAAGAAACTGAGACCTTGAATAATACATCAGAGGATCTGGACCTAATAAACATTTACAGAACCTTACACCCAAATACAGTGAGATATATATTCTTCTTGAGTGCACATGGATCATTCTCCAGGATAGACCACATGCTAGGCCACTGAACAACTCTCAATAAATTCAAAGATTGAAATTCTATTCAGTAATTTCTCTGACCACAATGGAATGAAACTAGAAATCGGTAAGGGGCAGAGAAGCAGGTTAGGCACGATGATATGGCAGTTAAACAGCACATTCTTAGAGAATCACTGGGTTAAAGAGGAAATTGCAAAAGAAACCAGTAACTACCTTGGAAAGAAGAAGAGCCCAGGACCAGAAGCCTTCACAGGTGAATTCTATCAAACATTCCAGAAAGAACTAACACCAATCCTACTTAAACTCTTCCAAAAAAACAGAAGTGGAGGGAACATTGCCTAACTTATTCTATGATGCTAACATCACCCTAATACCAAAGCCACATAAAGACATAACAAGAAAGGAAAACTATAGACCAATCTCTAATGAACCTAGATGCTAAAATCCTGAACAAAATACTTGCTAATCGTATTCAAGAACACATCAAAGTGGGTTTCATCCCTGGTATTCAAGGATGGTTCAACATAAGAAAATCAATCAGTGAAATAGACCACATTTATCAAAAGAAAAATAGCACGCAATCATCTCTAAAGATGCAGAAAAAGGATTTGACAAAATGCAGCACCATTTCCTGATAAAAACACTACAAAAGCTGGGAATAGAAGGAAACTTCCTCAACATGATAAAGGGTATATATGAAAAACCCACATCTAACATCATATTCAATGGTGAAATAATAAAAACTTTCATTCTAAGATCGGGAATAAGACAAGGATGCCCACTTGTACCACTCTTATTTAACATTGTGTTAGTAGTACTTGCTATCGGACTTAAGCAAGAAAAAGATATAAAAGACATCCAGTGTGAAAAGAAATAGTAAACATTTCACTATTTGCAGATGACATAATCCATACATAGAAAGCCCTGAGAAATCTACTACAAAGCTTCTAGAGCTTATGACTGAGTTCAGTAAAGTGGTAGGTTATAAGATCAACGTGCAAAAATCAGTACCATTTCTGTACACCCGTAATAAGCAATCAGAGGAGGAAATCAAGAAAAAAATCCCAATCCCATTTACAATAGCAACTAAAAGAGCCAAATACATAGGAATAAATTTAAAGATGTTAATGATTTGGACACAGAAAACTACACAACACTGTTAAAGGAAATCAAAGAAGACCAAAATAAATGGAAGAATATTCCCTGTTCCTGGACAGGAAGACTAAACATCTTTAAGATGTCTATCCAAACCTAACTGATTTACAGATTAATGCAATCCTAATAAAAATTACCTCAGCATATTTTGCTGAATTGGAAAAGCTAAATATGCAATTATTTGAAAGGGAAGGACCCAGAATAGCCAAAGGCATATTGAAAAAGAGAAATTGTAGAAATCACACTACCCGAATTTAAAACATACTACATAGCTACAGTGGTCAAAACTGCATGGTTTTGGCACAAGGATAGACATAACATTGGAACTGAATTGAGAGTTCTGATAGAGATCATTGCATATACAGTCAACTGATATTCAACAAGATATGCACACCAATATTCATAGTGGTATTATTCACTATTGCCAAAAGTTGGAAACAACCCGTGTCCACCAACAGATGAATGGATAAACAAATTGTGGTATATATATATATATACAATGGAATATTACTCAGCTGTAAGAAGGAATGCAGTATTAACACATGGGATAACATAGATGAATCTTGAAGACCTTATGTGGAGTGAAGCAAGCCAGCCACTGAACAAGAAATATTATTTGCCCTCATGATATGAATTAAGCTAATTGATCAGACTCACAGAGCTAGAGTCTGGAAGATAGCTTTACAGGAGACAAAGGGAAAAGAAAGTTGAGGCAAGGCCCATGTGGGCAAAATGTATGATAAGGTGGAAAGGTGTAGTTGTGCAGTGGATGGGCATGATGGTGGTGCAGTGATGCTATTGGGTTGAGTGATGCTGGTTTGTGAGGAGGATAGGGTGGGTTGGACTGTCCATGGACTTGTGGGTAGGGTTGGGGGAAGGAGCAGGTGAACCTTCGGGACTTGTGGGTATGTGGTTGAAATACAACGTTAGGAATGTTCTTTTGGCAAATATAGCAGGGGAAGGTTACTGGTTTAGGATGTTGGATGTGGGCGACATGAACAACGGTGCACCTGGGACAGGCCTGTAGGGAGTGTGTGAGTGTTCATCTAGTTCATAGTGGGTTATAACAGTGGGTGGAGACCCACAAAATGAGTGTGATGGTGTTGGACTCCCATCTTGGGGAGTCCTTCCATGTTCTCAGAGGGATGGGAATCTCTTGAGAGCATAGGCAGTGCCTAATAGGGGAAAACAGGCCAGTATGTCAAGCCCTCAATGTTGTTGCAAGTAACTATGAGTCTTGTTCTTCAAGGAGTGAAACTTGGTGGTTGCCGTGAGTCCTGAGGGGAGTGGAAGGGAAGAACAGAATAGATGGAACATGGGGCATTTTGGGGGTAGTGGAATTGTACTACATGATCTTGCAATGATGGATACAGGCCATGTTAAATTTTATAAAAGTTTATGGTCCAAAATGTAAATCATAATGTAAATCACTGACTATGGTTAGTAGCTATGTTTCAATATTTGTACATCAGTTGTAACAAATATACCATCCACATGTAAAATGTTATTAATAAGGGAAAGGGGAAGAGGGGGAAGATGTTGGGTTATGGGAATCCCCTATATTCTGTACGTCACTTTTCTGTAACCTAAAGCTTCTTTGAAGACAAAATGAAAAAAATAAGACACTGGGGAAATAAACCAAAGAAAATGTCACTGTACATACAAGACAACAGATCTTACAGCAATGAAAGACATAATGTCAGAATTTAAAAAAATTTTTTATATTTTTATTTTTTTATTCCAAATCTTTAAAAATATTTTGTGTTATATTTATTTTTAATATTTTTTTATTTCATTTTCTTATTAATTGTATTTGGTTATTTTGTTGGCTTCATTTTTGAAGAAGTTTTGGGTCACAGAAGGGTTACAACTGTGACAGTGGAGCATCATTGGTGCGAGGTGTCATTGATGGAGGATGCATGTGAGGAGGTTCACCTGGGGCATACCTATAAAGCATATAAATGTGTTCAAGTGTTCATGAGGCATTGTCAAGTGGGTGGAGATTCACACAATAACCAAAAGAATTTCAGGTTCCCATCCTGGGGTGCTTTGCTGAAAGAATATCGAATACCCATCCTGGGGAGATCTGCCACATTCTCTAATGGAACAGCAAGAATCCCCTGAGTACAGGGGCAGCAACTAGTGAAGGAAGATGAACCATTTATGGGCCCTTGATGTTGATGACTGTACTTATGAACCTCTACTTTTGAAATTGAAACAGCCTAGTATTCCAGGGTGCCCAAGAGGTACCTCCTTAGAGCCCCCTTGTTGCTCAAATGTGTCCTTTCTCTAAGCATAATGCAGCATATAAATAATTACCTTCCCCCCAGTGTGGGACATAACTCCCAGGGATGAGCCTTCCTGGTACCAATGGATTACTACCAAGTGCCAAGTAGCAATGCAACTGGAAAAAGACCTTGACCCAAAGGGTGAAAAAGTAAAGACAAATGAGTTTATGTGGCTGTGAGACTTCACAGTTAGTCGAGAGATCATTCCAGAGGTCACACTTTTGCACATCCCAGCAGGATCTCATTGACTGTCAAAGTAAATATTACTTCAAATAGTGGGGCTCCTGAGAGCTCTGGAGACATCCAGACACTATAGGCAGGGCCGACAGCTCAGGAGTTTGGTGCCCTGCCAGTGGGCCCTAATTTGGAATTTGTGTTACCCAGTGTGACAGAATTGGATTCAGTTGTGGTTTCCCTACACATGGCTCTTCTGCCCCTTCTATTTGAACCTATAGTTAGTACTAGAGTTGGTAGGTATATGTCCAGGAGACTTGAATCTTTGGGCTGTTTGTGTGTCAGCTGGTCCCTGGGTGTCAACAGAATTGCAGCACCTTCTCTCCAGTTTGTTGGAGTCACCCAGGAGAACGAACAAGGAGATGATGATGGACAGCAGCCAATCAAGGAACAGAGGGAGCCTGCAACTGAGAGCAGGACAGTCCCATCCATCTGCTCCATGGGATCTAAATCCCCTCTCAATTAGAGGTGGAGTGGGCTTCACCATCCCATAGTCCTCAGGTTTGGGGAGTGAACAGTGGACTAGAGTAGACTTACTGGTATTCTATTATAGACTTATTGTGATTCTTGCAGCGGAGATGGAGGCAGTGGCCACTGGAGGTTCTGAGGGCAGGGAGAGGGAAAAACAGGTGTAATACAGGGGCATTTTTGGGAGTTAGGAATTGTCGTGAATGATTGCAATGACAGATACAGGCCATTATATATCTTGCTATAACCTACAGAATTGGGTGGGAGAGAGTGTAAAATACAATGTAAACTATAATCCACACTTAGTGGCAGTGCTCCAAGATGTGTTCATCAATTGTGGCAAATGTGTCACAAGGATGTTGTTAATGTGGGAAAATGTGGAAGGAGTATGGAGCAGGGCATATAGGAATCCCCTATATTTTTTATGTAATATTTATATGCTCTAAGTATCTTTTTAAAAATAAAGTATATTAAAAATAATAAGATAAAATTGCCATATTACCCAACATTACCATTTCTACACATTTACCCTATCAAATTAAATTTTGAGCCAAACATATTTGCACACCAGTATTCATAATGGTATTATTTGCAATTTTCAAAAGATGGAAGCAACCCAAAAAGTCCATCTTCAGGTGAATGGATAAATAAAAAATATGTATGCAATGGAATATTATTCAGCCATAAAAGATGAAGTTGTGACACTTGCTACAGCATGCACGAACTTGAATACATCATGTTGAATGAAATAAATTAGACCTAACAGAATGAATATTATATGATCTTATTGACATGAAATAATTAGACTATGTAAATCTATAGAGTCAGAAACTAGAATACAGCTTAACATGGTACCAGGTTGGTGATGGGACTAGGAAGTTGATGCTTAATTGGCACAGAATTTCTCTGTGGTGATGGAAGAATTTTCGAAATGGATGCTGATGATGGTAGCACAACATTGTTAATATTAATACCATTCAATTGTATATTTGCAAGTGGTAAAATTGAAAATTTAAGCTTGTATATATGCTACAGAATAAAAGTTAAAAAATAGAATTTTACATTAAAAAAAAAAGTTTGTAATAGGTATTGAAGGAACATATGATGTCTAGCCTAAATGAACTCTACCAGAAAAGATATCAAGAAATATGAAATCTGGGCCTGTCTGGCCTATATTAATAATTCACTGCCTTTAAAAAGAGACTCCATAAGCATTGCTTACTTAGCTTGATTAAAAGATAAATACTGGGAAGCGGCTGTGGCTCAATCAGTGGGGCTCCCGTTTACCATATGGGAGGCCCCGGGTTCGGTTCCCGGGGCCTCTTGGTGGGGGTGGGCCCGCCCGCATGGCGTGGTTGGCTGACCCAGCGAGCACAAGCAGCAGGGGGGGGGGATAAATGAATAAATAAATAAAATCTTTAAAAAAAAAATAAATACTACTTATCTACTCATGTATTTTTATGGCATTTCTTTCCACTCACATGTAAAATTAAGTACTGACATAGATTATTTGTGAAATATGTCTAGGGTATGGTGAAAAACAATACAGCAAATCCTATATTCCCACTGCCTAGATTAAGCAGTGGAATGTGATCATTGTTTCCTGGAAGCTCCCTGACTGCCCTTTGCCAGTCCCACCCCTTCTTTGCCTCTGAGGCAACCACCAACCTGGATTTAGTGTTCATTAAGCACTGAGAAGCATCAAGGATTGAGGAACATTGCTCTACTAAAGCTCTTCCCATCACTTCCCACCTTTTAAAAAAATGGGTACAAGGTTCTTCAGTGCTTACAACCTTAAAAAGCCAAAAAGTAAGAATAGAATTGCTGGTGACCACTGTTTTATTTATAGAACCCTGAAATCATCCATAAATATGTGGACTGATAAGGGGGAAAGCCCTGCCTTATTCACTGAATTAGGAGATGAGGTTAGCAATAAAATTTACTTTTTTATGGTGAATATTTATCAAAGATTTATATTTATGTCTTGATCCTGTGACAGTTTGAGATTATGAATCCCAAAGGGAGAAAGATGATGTTTGTAAACTATTCCTCTGAATGTGATACCCTTTGATTATATTGGATTCAGTTGAGTGGCCCTTGATTGGATTTCCTGTTAAGATTACTTTGAGGAGTTTCTTACATCAGTAGGGTGTGCTTCAGGTTGAGTCCCCACCCTCTTGGTGGGTCTGATATAAAACAGAAACTCAAGATAGACACAGGAGAAGAGAGAGCCCTGTCATTTTTGATCCTGGGGCTCCGGGGAGAGATGAGCCATTCACATGATAGTTTGCAGCTGACCTTGGGAAGAGAACAGGACAGCTGAGCCTGATAGAGAAGGCCTGGAAAAAAAGAGCCCTATGCCAGGAGAAAGCCCTGAGAGACAAGCCCTATGCCACCCTGCAACTCAGAGGAAGCCCAGAGGGGACGGCTGAACACTTGCAGAGATCAGCAACCATCTTGCTTCAACACGTGGCAACTGACTTTGTTGAGAAAGCAACATTCAGTTGGACTTTTTAGGGATTGAAACTGTAAGCTTTTACCCCAAATAAATACCCTTTATAAAAGCCAACAAATTTCTGGTACTTTGCATCAGCAACCCTTTGGCAGAGTAATACAATTGGTTATGTACTAATGACAATTGTGATGATTCCCCAACCCAGAAGAAATACTTTTATTTATTTATTTATTTATTAAGATTTTATTTATTCATTCATCCCCCCCCTGCTGCTTGTGCTCGCCGGGCCAGCCAACCACTCCATGCGGGCAGGCCCGCCCCCACCAGGAGGCCCCGGGAACCGAACCCGGGGCCCCCCACATGGCAAACGGGAGCCCCACTGATTGAGCCACAGCCGCCTCCCCCAGAAGAAATACTTTTAACAGAGCTTTACAGTTATAGGACACGAAACATTCTGGAATTTCAACTTATAGTCATTTTTTTTCCCCATAGGAGTATGGTAGGGTGCTAAATAAAGGAATTTCAAACATAAACAGATACATTTCTGTAGGAGAGGGGGAATGGAAGTGTGAATTTTAAGAAGAAAAAATAAAGATGGAAAATTTCATGTATTTATGGATGATATCAGGCATCAAGTCATGGTAATTAGAATCCATTAGATACATTTAAAATAGTGATTTAACATTTGTAAAAAAAAAAACCTTAATGTTTAAAATATGCAAAAAATTTTGTAGCTATTTAAATTCATGGTGGAAGATTTTAAGTGTCAGCTTAAAATTGTATGAAAATGCTCATCGTTTCTCAAGTTCTTTTAGAGAAGATACTCAAGAAAAAGAAATCAAAGGTGCTGCTTTACTTTGCTGCCAGATTCCTTAGGGAGGCTCTCCCCTTGACATCTGGGACACCTTCGTGGAACATGGTCTTCATAATTGGCACTTGAGTGGGAAGAGGCCTGGGTTGGTTCTGACCCTTCTGGATTTGAATCTGGATCTGCCATGTGCTAGTTGTGTTATTTTGGGCAAGGTACTGAACTTCTCTGGACCTTAGTTCCCTCATCTGTAAAATGGGTGTAAGGGAATATTTTGCCTGGATAGGGACTTGGGGCTCATGCATTCTTGGTTAGCAGAATTAGAATTCATCCTGTCCCTAGTAAAATCCATTTGAATTTGAGCACTAGATGCTGGCAGGTGGAGTTTGGAGACACATCTATTAATTTGCATAGGATTTTGGGAATGCCCCAGGGAAATCAATCAGTCAATCTGATAGAATATGGTTTGCTAGACTGGGACCAGATTTCAAAAAAGACAGTGTGACTTCTGGGAGGAAATTATCTATAAAGTAATGAATCTGACAGGTAAGCTGGGCTTGGCTCGAAAGCCAAGAGTTGGTAAGTGGTGCTGATTCTGGACACAGCAAAGAGCTGATTCTGAGCTCATTGTGATCTAGCCATTCTGGCAATAAAATGGCTGTGTATGGTATAAAAGAGCTTTAATACTTGGGGGGGCCAGGCAACTTTTCTGCAGAACATCCCTTAGGGAATAACCCCAACATGGGGGATAAGGATGGCATTTATTGTATTAAAAGATACTTTTCCGGAGATGAGGCCAAGATGGCGTTAGTGTAGGAGGGCACACACTGCAAGCTCCCAGAGCAAGGCCGATTGTGGACGGGGTCCTGCCCAGGGGTCTGTGCTGTACACGCGTGGAGTGAGAAACTTGGGACATCTATCTGCGCGGATCAACGGCGTGGACGGAACGGTAGAGATTCGTGAGTTTTAAGGCTCCCGGTGGTGTTTGGCACAGATGGCTGAGCCCCACGGTTAGGGAGGAAAAATAAAATAAAATAAAACGGCCATCTGGAGCCGTGAGCAGGGCAAAAAAGTTTTATTTTCTGGGGATCTGGCTGCCTGGCGCCCCTTGGACCTTGTGTGAACAGAATAAACGAGCTAATCCGCACCCGGTGAACCGGAGGGGGGATTTTGGTCGGGGAACAGAGCTGATTTCCCTAGCCACCCAGGGATAAGACCCGGGCCGCTGCGGAGCCAGGAAGAAGGGACACTTCCCAAAAAAGGGAGGGTTCTATTGGAAGACAGGGAAGGGTATTTTATATTTTTAGACATCGATCTGGCTGCCTGCACCGCCCCATAGCTTTGGGGAGCAGATAAGCTGACCTGAAGCAGCATTAGGCTGAGAGCAGACGCGAATCTGCACTCAAACTGATTTACTGAGCAGCCCGGTGACGCTCGAGCTCGGCTCCAGAAGGGGCAGAATCCGCCGTCTTTAGCACTCCTCACTAACAACAGAGCTACAGCTAACCTGGGGAGACCGGAAAGTGGGACGTGCTTGATTAATTTCCACGGGCCCAGCTAGGGTCCCTTCCGTAAGGGGGTTGGTCTAGAGGAGGAATTATTTTGGGTCCTGCATTTGGCTAAAAAAATAAAAATTTAAAAAAAAAAGTGAGCTCACCTCAACAAATGAAAAATAAATTCTTTTTAATTTAGTTTAATAGCTAAAAGCTGCTTCAGGACCTGCATATAGAACCCTGTGGGGAAATTGATTGATAAACACAAGTAGGTAGGAAGGATCCACGTGGACCCTAGGGGAATCATTGATCCCCCTTAGCTCTGTTTGCTTGCCTGTGTGGATCTTTGGTTTCTCTCTGTTACTTTCTGGTCTCTTGCTATTATTTCCTCTTTCCTCCCCCCTTCCTTTTTCCTTCTATTTTTTTTTTTAAATAGGTGCTGCCAGCTTGTCGCTTCTTTGCTGGGCTTCTTTTACAGTAATTTCCCACTTGCTGTATATATTGATTCTGTATTACAAACTATCGCTTATACTTCCTGCATCTTTCTGCCTTCTGTTTTCTGTTGTGGCTCTTAGAGACAACATTTTTTCATAGGCCCACAACTTAAGGGTGTCAATTTCTATTCCATCTATTTTATTTTCTTTTTCTTCTTTTTTTTTTTTTAATTAGTATTAACTTTTGCCTTTCTGACCTTTCTTTACTATTTCTCTCCCTCCTCATAATTCTAGCCTTCTAAATCACTATATATATATTCCTCCATTTGTTTTCCCAGTCCATTTTAGGAACTCCATATTTTTTCCTAGTACTCTACACTGCCTACACAAGTTAAATATTCATCTCATTAAGTCTCATTTTGCCCCTCTTCTAACTTTTATCAATATTTCTATTATCCTTCTGCCTTCCTTACATCTTTTGATTCCTCTGGCCCTAACCTTTTGCCTTCAAGGGAACATAGAAAGAAGCAAGGAAATAAAATAAGAAGAAAAACTGCCAAAGAGAAAACTTAACTCACACGCAGAACCAACAGCTAAATAAAATTCTAGAGCATAGAGAAAAGCTAATCAACTGAACAAACCCATCAAGATAATATGATGACCAGAGGGCAACAGAAAAATACAAATGACTCTGAGAAACTGGAAAACATGGACCAGTCCAATGCACAAAATAAAAACCAGCACTCTTTCCTCATAAAAACACTACAAAAGATAGGAATAGGTGGAAACTTTCTGAAAATGATAAAGGGTATATATGAAAAACCCAAAGCTAACATCATTTTCAACGGTGAAATCCTAAAAGCCTTCCCTCTGAGATCGGGAACAAGACAAAGATGCCCTCTATCACCACTAGTATTTAACATTGTCTTAGAAGTACTTGCACGAGCACTGAGACAAGAAAAGGACATAAAAGGCATCCATATTGGAAAAAAAGAAGTAGAAATTTCATTATTTGCAGATGACATGATCCTATACATAGAAAGCCCTGAGAAATCGACAACAAGGCTTCTAGAACTTATAAAGGAGTTCAGTAATGTTGCAGGCTATAAGATCAACGCTCAAAAATCAGTAGCATTTCTGTACACCAATAATGAGCAAACTGAGGAGGAAATCAGGAAAAAAATACCATTTACAATAGTAAATAAAAGAATCAAATACCTAGGAATAAATTTAACTAAAGATGTAAAGGACTTATATACAGAAAACTACACAACACTGGTAAAGGAAATCAAAGAAGACTTAAATAAATGGAAAAATATTCCCTGTTCATGGATGGGAAGACTAAACATCATGAAGATGTCTATCCTACCCAAACTAATCTACAGATTTAATGCAATCCCAATAAAAGCCAACACTATATTTTTTAAGGAACTGGAAAAACTAACCACAAAATATATTTGGAGAGGCAAGAGGCCCCGAATTGCCAAAGATATATTGAAAAAGAAAAATGAAGTTGGAGGTATCACATTACCTGACTTTAAAACATACTACAAAGCTACAGTGATCAAAACTGCGTGGTATTGGCACAAGGATAGACCTACTGACCAATGGAACGGAATTGAGAGTTCTGATATAGATCCTCGCATATACAGTCATCTGATATTTGACAAGGCCACGAAGCCCACTCAGTTGGGAGAGAGTGGCCTCTTTAACAAGTGGTGCTTGGAGAACTGGATATCCATATCCAAACGAATGAGAGAAGAATACCATCTCACACCTTATACAAAAATCAACTCAAGATGGATCAAAGATCTAAATATAAGAGCCAAAACCATAAAAACCTTGGAAGATAATGTAGGGAAGCATCTACAGGACCTTGTAATAGGAAATGTTTTCATGAACTTCACAACCAAAGCACGAGCGGCAAGAGAAAAAATTTATAAATGGGATCTCCTCAAAATTAAAAACTTCTGCACCTCAAAGGATGTTATTAAGAAAATAAAAAGGCAGCCTACCCAATGGGGAAAAATATTTGGCAACCATATATCTGATAGGAGCCTAATATCCTGCATATATAAAGAAATCCTACACCTTGAAAATAAAAGGACAAACAACCCATTTAAAAAATGGGCAAGTGACCTGAAAAGACACTTCTCCAAGGAAGAAATACAAATGGCTAAAAAGCACATGAAAAAATGTTCAACATCACTTGCTATCAGGGAAATGCAAATGAAAACTACAATGAGATACCATCTTACACTGATCAGAATGGCAGCTATTAAAAAAACAGGAGACACTAAATGTTGGAGAGGATGTGGAGGAATAGGAACCCTCATCCACTGCTGGTGGGACTGCGGTATGGTCCAGCCACTGTGGAGGACAGTTTGGCGGTTCCTCAGAAAACTAGCAATAGATCTTCCGTATGATCCAGCAATAACACTGCTGGTATATACCCAGAAGAACTGAAAACAAAAATACAAACAGATATATGCACACCAATGTTCATAGCGGCATTGTTCACCATTGCCAAAAGTTGGAATCAGCCCCGGTGCCCATCAACAGACGAATGTGTTGATGGGCAGGATGGGGGGGGCGCCGGGTGGTAGTTGGCGTACCGGAGGCCTTGACGGCGAGGGAAAGAAATATCGCGGAGACGAGGTGAGTATGCAGGGGGCTCTTTATTAAGGAAGTGCACAGCCTTTTATAAGCTAGGTATGGGGTGGAGTAAGAGGCAGGGCATGAAAGAGGAGGGAGTACATGTTAGGCGGGGATTGGGCACGGTTGGTTGCTAGGGAGGGTTTGTTATTTGTGGAAGGCGGGAAAGTTTCGTGGGCGCGGGAACAGGGTAAGCTATTTTTTCAAAGAAGGCTAAATATAGGATCAGGCTAGTTTTTAGTTGTTAGTCGGCCATTTCAGCTTCACATTTTTCTGGCTGCCTCCAACATCTCCTCCTTTTTGTTTTATTTGAGCCTTATATTGTATAGCTAGCTGAGGGAAGTAGAGGCCTCATTGTGGAAGGGTGCTGGTATCTGCAAATGCGCTATTTGCGAAGGAGGGTCTGTGCCTGTCTTAGGTCGGGGCTGCACCCAATCAGTCTTACCCATCATTGGTAAAAAATGGCAGCAGAAGGCCATGTCCCTGTCTTAGGTTGATTGATGGGTCAGTCCAGTTGCCCGTCATTGGCTAGCCCGCCCAATGTTTTATTGAGCATTTTGCTCAGTTAGAACGAGCCCTTGTGCTAATGAGGCGTGCTTCTCAGAGAACAGTTAGGCTGTACTCACTTTTAACCATCTCTTGCAGTGCTTTGCCTCGCACTCAGCTGCTTAAAGGCGGGGAGGGTTGGAGGATGTTTTTATTTATGGAGGGCAGAAACAACGCGGCTATGTCTGTTGGCCAGACTTTAGCCTGCCTTACCTTATTATGAGTTAGTAGCACTGGGAAGGAGCCTGGACTAAGGGTGATGAAACAGGTGAGTGGCTGCTTAGTTTTGGAGAGCCGTGGCTATAGCAGTGGGGCTTAGGGCAAACGAAGTTTTGGAGGCGAGGTCTCAGACTGGAGGAAGCAGGAGTGGACGGTGTTGTGGGCGGGTGTTTAGAGCTGGATTTGCTTGAGGGTGAGGGCAGCAGGAGGAGCCGAGGTAACAGGCGGTGCAGAACTCCTGTGGGGAGAACAGGTGGAGGTGGGCCGGGAGGACGAGGGGAGGGTGCTGTGGGAGGAACGGGTGTGGGGGGGGTTCCTCAGCGGTGGCGAGCCGCTGGTAGTGGACCTGTACAAATGAGGTGAAAATGGCATTAGCTTGATCTTTTGCGAGTTGAACGATCCTTTTGATGGCCCATGGTCTGACTGCCAGTGCAATGAGGAGAATGACTAGGGGGCCTAAAATAGGGAGAATGTAGGGGAGGAATCCTTGGAATCCCCAGGAGAGACCTCCCCCCTGGGTTTCTCTCTCCTTTTTACGTTTTTCTAGCCCGGCTCTTACTTGGGCTAAATTATCTTGGATGAGGCCCGAGTGATTAGCATAGAAACAGCATTCTTCACCCAGGGCAGCACAGAGGCCTCCTTCTTTGAGAAAGAGGAGGTCTAGCCCTCTGCGGTTTTGAAGGACTACTTCGGAGAGGGATGTAAGAGATTTTTGCAGGTGGTTAATGGCTGTTTCGAGATGGGCGATATCTTCGTCGACGGCTGACCTGAGAGAGGAAAGGGCATTATTGTGTAAGGTTAGGGCTGCAATTCCGGTGCCGGCTCCTGCAAGACCTAAAAGTGTGGCAATTGTAATGACGGTGATAGGTTCCCTTTTTTGTATGTAGGTTGATAGGAGATGACGCTGCCAGGAATCAAAAAATTGGTTATTGGTATGGTAGATGATGCGGGGGAGTATTACAGCAAGCACACAGGTTTCGCTGGTGGAGTTGAGGGTGCGAACATTAAGGCATGGGGTAAGGCCTGTGGAGGAACAGATCCATTGTGTGTTATTGTCGGGTAAGAGAAATCTTGCGGTCGTGTTAGGGGTAGTTGTATGGTTGCAGAGGGTTTTCATGGAGTGAATAACAGTGCCTCCGATTTTAGTGATACAGAGCCCACTCTGAGAGACAGACTGGACTGTTATTTGAGTTTGGTTCCAGTTGTTGTAGACGTGCCAAGCTGCAATCAAGGGCCGAGTCTGATGGAAAGAATGTACTGAATGCTATTACTTTACAGACCTGACAGGCATATGCACTGTCAGAGAAAATGTTGATGGGTTCATTAGTGTATATAGAAAGGGCGAGAATGATGGCTTCAATTTCTCCTCTCTGGACAGAGCTACTGAGTTTGAGCGTGCGGACATGAGGGATATTTGAATCAATGGAGAAGGAGACAAATCCATAGCCCTTTTTTGAGGCATCAGTGAAGATAACGCGGGCATTAGGCAACGGTGTGGAGGAAGGGAAGGAGTGGTGTGATGACGCAATGTGCAGTTGTGTGAGTCCTTGCAAGATCTTGTGGTTAGGGTAATGGTTGTCTGTCTGTCCTGTGTAACTTGTAAGAAGTATTTGGAAATCTGCTTAGATTGGGCAAGTAAATCGGTCTGGCTTTTGGAAAAGTGCCAAATGATGGTATCGGGCTCTGTTCCATATACTTGGACACTAAGGCGCACTAAGGTTTGTGCTAGCTGAACAACCGCAGATACTAAAGGAAATATTTTGGAATTGCGGGATTTAGCTAGATGTGACCACAGCAAAGGTCCTTCTTGCCACAAAGCTCCTGTGGGGGTTCCTTTAGTTAAAAGAACTAGGGCTTGTGTGGGCTTTGTAGGGACATGTCACTTGTTTGCTACTCCATTTATTTGTTGAGAGACTTTATTGACAACTGCCTTTGCTGCAGGGGTGATTTTTATAATTCTAGTGGCCGCCGCAGCTTTGCTACCTTTGGTTTCTAGTAGTTTGAAGAGGGGCTGTAGCTCCGCTGTGGTAATAGGGAGAGCGGGCCTCATCCAATTAATCTGTCCGCATAAGGTTTGTAGCTCCGTTAAGGTCATTTTATTAGGGCAGTGGATTTGTAAAGGAATGGGCTGA
>JAKSZT010033549.1:0-11706 GCA_026826555.1 Tolypeutes matacus
TTTTAGGATTGTTTAGGAAGTGAGATCATAGAGTAAAAATTCTTTCAAAATGAAAAAGAGGGTCTTTGTATATAAACCATTCTAAGAGGGAGGACTCTCCGCCCCAGTGGGCCAACCTGGGCGGTGCGTGAAGAAAGCTCCCCGTGAGCTGATGTGTAGAATGA
Organism: Tolypeutes matacus; assembly: GCA_026826555.1. Lineage (NCBI taxonomy): Eukaryota > Metazoa > Chordata > Mammalia > Cingulata > Chlamyphoridae > Tolypeutes > Tolypeutes matacus. The sequence continues at coordinate 165 of JAKSZT010033549.1, forward strand.
TACGAAGGAGGCAGGGAGGCCAATGCTTGCTGAGGTCAAGAAGCTCCCTTTTAGAGAATCCATGGGAGTTCCCTTTTCCAGGGAGAGAATATGAATGTAGGTCTCGTTCAAACAGAAATTCTAAAAATCTGCAACAAGAAACCTAATACATGCAGGTGGTTCGAGTACTTCTGCAGGCTATTAAGGAGAACAAATATACCTAGAGTGACCTTAGAATTTATCATGGAATCCAGACCAATTTTTCTGGGTTAAATGCTAAACCAGAAAGATACCAGGAAAGCAAGTGTAAATCAGGATCATCCAGGCAAACTGGGACATACGGTCACGGTGTCAGCCTGCAGCCAGGCAGGAGAACAAAAACCACGCTAGGCATTTCAACCAAGAGTTCGACATAGAAAACAGTCTGCGGCTCTTGGAGCTCTAAGAGAGCTGAGTGGGGACAGGCAGTAGCTCAGGGTAAGGGGTGGGGAGACAAAGGCAAGGGCTGGGGGTAGCAGAACCTGCAGAGCTGGGGCTCGGCCCTCTGAGGAGTGAGTGCTCCCCTGAGGTTCCGGTTGGCTCAGGAGCTCAGGAGAGGAAGTTCATGGAACAGGAGCACAGGCTTCTGAGCAGGGAGCACTAGCCAGCAGGATAGGACCCGAGGAGGCTGGTTCTGGGGGTGATAAAAGGCACAGACCAGAACCAATTCTGCCGCTTGGGTGAAGTGGCATTGCCAGGACAACACCGGCAGAACCATGGGTCAACTGCCTCCAGTCTTCCCCTAATGCCCCTTTTTCTCAAGACCCAACCAGAGAGACAGTCAGAGAGCTGACCGAGGAGAAAGGTGGTTTGTGGGGTCTCTGCCCCAGCATCCCAGAGCAGAGCAAGGTGGGTGGGTTTGGGGCTGAGAGACATTGCCACACATTCTTCCTATGCTTTCAGTAGCAGGCTTGAGTGCCATCCTAATTTTGTAAGGAGGGATTTTTCCCTGAAAAACCACAATCTGGACCCCTACAGAAGAAGCAAATAATGTTCATTGGCCATTCCCTCTAACCGAAAGTTTTATAAATATTGTCTCACTCATCACAGTACTCCTATGAAACAGGTGTTGAGCCCATTTTACAGATGAGGAAAGTAAGGCTTCAAGTGGTTAAGGAGCTGGCCCAAGACCAAGTGGCTATTAATAGGCTGAGTCCAGACTAGAAACCAGAGCCCAGCTCTTTTCACCATTGCATGGTCTTTCTAGCAGGGGGAGCTGCTGCTCCCCAGGGCTGAGACCCACCACCCTGCATGGAGAACAGTGCCTACTGCTTCTAGAGACCCTGGTCCCAGGACCCCTGACGGTCGCTGGCGTGGCGAAAGCTCAGGCTCCTAAGGTCTTCCGTACTCTCAGCCCACATCGAGCCAGACTCTAGCAGCACCTGAGGTGATGCACTCCTGCACAAGAGGAGCCAGGGCTCCTGCTTTGAATGAGCTCGCCACCTCTTGGAGGAAGCACCACGCTGCAGCACGCGGAGCTCTGTTGTGTTAGGGTGAGTGTGTGTGTGTGGGGTGTGTGTCGGTCCGTGTTTTGTGTGCTTTATAAATCCAACCTTACTCAACAGGATGACATTCTTGGCTAATGGGCCATTCAGCTAGAGTGCCAAAAATTGCAACGGCAAGAGTTATTTTCTGGCTGAACCAAGTCTCCAGCTTAGCTGCAGATAGAAGCAAATTTTGCCTGTATTTTCTAGAAATGCTGAAGCTGAGAGGAGACCTCACTGAGGAATTCACCAAGGCCCAAGGGAACTGAGAAGATAAATGCTACCAGGCGGCTGGAACTTGAGCAAAATTCAAAAACAATAGAATGTCAAGTTAAGATCATAGAAGGCTGTGGCAAGGGTGACAGAAAGCAAGGGAAACGACCTGGTCCAGAGACCAGTGGGGATGTGGATAATGGGCGATGGCACTACAAACACTGCTTTGAAAGAAAGCCCAAAGGGAAGGAGGCAGAGCCGGGCTCTCCCTGCCCAGGGACTCAGACTCATCACCAAGGAAGAGGGAAATGCAGCCCGCGGTTTGGCAACCTGCCCTCCCCAAATGCCCGTGTCCCAGCCTTCACAGCGGTTTCCTGAGAGCTCTGGAGAGCCAGGTATGGGTTTCTCCTGTCACATCAGTGCTCTTGCAGAGAAGACTTTGGGCTCTTTTGGAAAGTGACTTAGCTGGAGCCACAGTACTGCCAGCATGGCAGCTGTTACCACTTTATGCCAGGAACATCTGGCCTGAAGATTGCAGTAAAAGTGACACTTGTCTACAGAGAAAAAATGTTGAAGTATACATTTTGGACATGAAGAAATAAGTAATGACATTTAATGTTTTCATAAAGCTGTTCTACTGCACAGAAATCATCCAAAGCCCGGGCCAGGCAGGGTCCAGCCGTACCCCGTGGCTTCAGGCTTGGTGGAGGGCCTCGCCCCCTACCCAAATGGCGCTGCCTGATGCTGCAGGCTTTGTCCTCGGAAGATGGTGGACCCCTCCCTCCCAGACCCAAGTCACAAAAAAGGGGAGCGGAGAGCAAAATGTGACGAACATCCACCTCGTGGCGGGGAAGCTAGGTCTTACTGCCGTTGTTCCTGGGTAAGTCACATTTTTGAGGCCCAGGTTTTCTCATCTGTGCAATGGAGGTGTCAGAGATGATGTGCCTGAGGTCCGTCCTAGAGTTCAGACTCTGTGTTCCTTGGAATAGAGGCAATGCCGCTATTTCTATGCCAATCCCGCGGGTTAAACATTTTTCTTTCCAGACTCTGCCCTTAAAAATGCACATTCCCACTCCTGGGGTGATAACTGCAATCCCTCCAGCCTCGGGATATGAGAGAGGGTCAAGCAGGGCCAGCCCGAGTGCCCTGAGCTCCTGGGGAGGGAGGTGACAAGGCCTGGACTTTGCACCCGCCTCCCCGTGCCCCGGCGCTCTCACCAGACCTGGAGGCTGAGCCACATGCATTTGCCTTTAAAGAGGGGAGTCTAAGAGGAAACAGAGCAGGCCTGCTGAAGCTGGCATCCTCTGTGTTGGCAAAGAGTGCTGATTGGCTGTGAGAGAATGACCGCACAAAGTTTGGCAGATATTTGGATAACTGAATAACAACTTTGTGACTTGTGAGGGATTAATCCTTTGCATAATTTTAACATGCTATCACTTATTACCAATGCCTTTTGAATTTAAAAATATTGCCTTTGCCAAAATTACACATGAGCTATGTAATATTATTGTATAAAAACCGTCAACAATGTGCATGTTACTGTGTAAGCTCATGCCTCACCAGAGAGGATCCTCTGAGCCCTTTCTTGTTTGCTCTTCACCTGGGAGGTGGGAGGTGGGCGCACGAGCACATATCATTCCTCCCCAGATGATGTCAGCCTCAGCTCTGTCTCCTAAAGCCAGCCCCGGAGCCTGTACTTTCTAACAGAAGCGCCGTGCCCTAGCACCCTTCTCAGGGGGTCTCTTCTCAGGCACCGCAGCCTGTGGGACAAGGGGTGGGCGGTCACGCCGTAGGACCAGAGCCAGGCTGCTGGTCAGCCCAGATGCTCACTCTCAGGCCAGAGCAGAAGAGGCAGCAGGTTTCGGGTCTGCATGTCAAATAGGGTACCTGTGCTTTGGTGACGCCCTTTCTCTAAGCTGTCCTCTACCTGTCTGTGATTTGATTTTGTACATCCAATGGCTTTTTGCCCCTCTCTTCTAGAAGATGAAATGAAAGCCTGTGTTTAGGGCAAAGAACGGTGGGTTCTACAAACACCCCTGTGCATAAGAACGTGGGCTGGGATCTTGTCACAATGCAGATGCTGAGCCAGGAGGTACGGGGGGCGGCCTGAGAGTCTGCATTTCCCATAGGCTCCCAGGTGAGGCTGCTGCCGGCCCTCAGGTGAGCAGCGTGGGAACTGGCACAATGAGCACGGGCTCTGGGTGCAGGCACACCGGGACTGAAGTCCTGGCTCCAGACATGCAGAGCTAGGTTGTCTGGGACACGCTCCATACCATCTCTAAGCCCTGGTCTCCTCAAACCTAAAGTGAGCCTCATAAAAAGCAGTGCTGAAGCCCTAACTGAGAGGCTTGGAGCAGGCTCTGCAAGGCCTTGGGCCCCACCAGGCTCCCTGGGGAGCACTGGGCCCGGCCATCGCTCTCCGCGGCTTCCTTCTGGCTCCAGGATGAGGCTCGTGAGCTTGGGCTGAGCCTTGGGCAGGTCCCTGGACCTCACGTCTTCCTTGATAAGTGACACTGCTCAACAGAGCTGCGTTTGCTCAGTCGACCTGACTCCTTAGTCAGGGGAGACAGAGGGTGCTTGTGACCAATTCCAGGTCCTTGCGGTCACACTGGAAGACCTACATGCATCCGACTGAAATACATCAAATCTGCATGTGTGCATGCACACTACCGCCTCACAGGGACCTATCATAGGTGATTAGAATTGATAGCACTCGTCTGGAATACGTTAAGCTACTTTTAAAATTAATAAAGCACAAAGTAAGTTTTTATCAAAAGAAAATTGGAAATTTCTTTCAAAATAAAAGCATTTTTTAAAAAAATCATTGACTAGAACCTAATAGCCTGGCCCAAAGTCTCACAAGGATAGTGATCAGCTATCTTAGAGTTTTCACCCAGCTGTCTCGGCTGCTTCTGGGTAGAGAACAATGAATAACGGTCCATCCTAGACCTGTGACAAAATCTGGAATGTACAAGGGTGAATGGGCAAACCGAGGACCGTACGTTTAGTTTCCAGCACCTTCCTTCTCCTTGCAGCTTCTGATAACCACTGTGGGTTGACCGGCGGGGGAAGCCTTTTAAGGCCTCTTTTCTCTCCATTCACAGTGAACGTGATCAGCTTCTAAGCCTCGGACGGCGGCTTTGCTCCCCAATTTCCCCCTGGCCCTCTCTTCCCTAGGGAGCTCTCCTGCAGAAACGGCTTTTTCTCCCTGGATGGACCTGGGGTGGGCCACCGGCTGGGATAAGGCCCACATGTAGGCAGCACAGGGACCCCCCCACACCGTATGTGATGCGGGGGGGGGAAGGAAATCCAAGCACCCTGCCCCCAGGCAGCTTCTCATGTCCTGGCTGGCAGTGGAGTGACGACGACCAGCTGCAGTCTCCTTCTCCTACCGTTGGAGAGAAGGAGCTTCCAAGAAGGAACGCCAACTCACGTGCCTACAGCGTGCTAAGGAAGGTCCATTTCGGGGCATCAGGATAGCTTTCCAATCGGATTCTCCCGAGCAGGACCTAGAAATCACTGAGCCGAGTGCCTCGAGTCATCCGTGGAGCTCTCTTTTAAGAGATTCCCAGGCCCACGGGCAGGCCTCCTGCGTCAGAAGCCCCGAGGATCTGCTTTTTGACAAAGTCTCCTGGCTCTGTGGCATGGGGTTTTGGAAAGCATCCTCTTCAACCACGGACATGTTAACGGGCACTTACTGCCCCGAGGGGCACTAGCTGACTGACGGCTGCTAGAGCAGGGAAGCAGCTCTGCTCCTGAGCTGGACTGAGGGCTGTCGGCCCCACCCCCTCTCCTCACCTGGTTGCCCTCGTCCCAGGTTCTTCAGGAGGGCTAGGACTGCAGTGGTCTGGGTGGGAGCCCACCGTGGCACTCTGAGTTCCCAGCCGCTTTGCCACCTGAGCAGGACGCTGGGCCCCGAGGACAAGCTCAGTTAGTGTTCACATGGGCTCCACGGCCTTGTGCAGCTCCCCTGGCCTTTTTCTCAGAAAATTAAGGAGAAGAAAAAAACAAAAATAAAACAGCCACTCCTGGGCCACAATTTGTGGCTTATCCCTCTTTAGATAAATTTTCTGAAAGTTTTGATACATACTGAATTTTTGGCAAACCAGGTCTGATTCCAGAAATTCTTTATCTGGAATCTATCCCAGATAATAATACCTTCGTTTTAAGTTTTCTCCCCATTTCTTTATTGTCAACATGTGATATGCAAACAAATGCCTACATTACTGAAAGAATGAATCCATTAGTCATTTTGAAACAAAAAAAACATCATGTGCTAACATACTTTCCTTTTTGAGTGTTTTGGATTTGCTCAAAGTATTCCAGCCAATGCTTTTCTTTTCAGAGGAAAGGTTCTCATGTAAGGAAATAGAGGCAAGATCAGAAAATTGATTTGCCTGGAGTTACCCAGGGGAAAAAAAGAGATATGGTGGGGTCTGGCATTCTGAGGACCTACATCAGCCACGGAGGACGGTCCTGCCTGGCGCTTGGCCATATGAAGGGACTGTGGCATCCTGCTCTGGGTAGATATTCCACTGCATTGTGACTCAGATGCACCGACCCCACTCCCACTTCTGAGTCTACCTTTGTAGGAATCAGAGAAACAAGGGTTCTTCTCAAAGAGGGCTTGTGCCCTCACAGCCCTCGCTCTGGAATTGTCCCCTTGAACATTCTCAGTCCCATTCCCTCACCTGGTCACACACACACACACACACACACACCTCTCCCCAAACTGGTGCTTGAGAGGAAGTCGCACCTGGTGGAGGAAGACCACATACTAGACCTGCTTCAGGAGCACGAGCTGCTCTGCCAGGTGGGCCACCACTTTGAGGACCCAGCGCCTTTTCTGTGTGACAGTCTGACCTCAGGAAGCCCAGAACCACAAACACTAAGAACACAGAGCATCCTCTCCCCTTGCACTGAGTGAAGATGTTACTCACACATCAAGGTAAGGCACATAGGGAGGATCGGTGGCCTCAGCACTGCTTCAGGACATCTAAGTCAGGCCCCTGCCCTTTCCAACCCTCATGCAAGCTCCAGATAAGAATCTCCTTCTTACGGGAGCCAAGGGAGTGACAGAGGCAGGAGGGCACGTTCCTCCAAGAGCCTGGAGCAGGGGGAAGGACTGTTTAGCTCATGGTCCTTAGCTTGTTTTCTCTGTGTAGGTTCTCAAGCCTTTGCTCCAAGGAGTGTCAAGAGTTAACAATCTGTCTTGGAGAGTCTCAGGATGACAAATGACACTGCACCCAAGAACTTGGTCTATGCAGTGTGGTTGAAGTGATCTCAACTTTCTTCCTTATTGGAAATTGTTCACTTTTAGCTCTTAACTTCCCAGTGTGGTTGGAAGGAGCAGTGCAAGGAAGGTGGATAAAGGCAGGTGACAGCGACTCAACTGAAAGTTCCGAGTACCTCTGGTGCCCAGTTTTAGTTCTGTAGGCAGTGGAGATGTTATTAGGCGTATATTAGGATCACCTCTTTGGGCTTCCTATCTGGAAGGCTGGGAGGACTGCAGGTTTGATGACAAGGATCAAAGAAGGTCCGGCTAAGATGCTGAGCATGGGAAGCAGAGGAAGGAGAGGGAGCAGCCAAGGACCTGGACTCGAAGGGCCTGGGGGGAAGGAGGGGCTAAGAAGCACCACGTGTTTCACGGAACCTGGTTCACAGAAACTGACTCCCTCTATTTTTATGCTTCCTCAGAAAGTCAATAGCCTGGACTCCTTGGTAAGGTGAGCTGAGAAGAGTGCACCTCCCCTTTCTCACCTCCCCTTTCTCACTTCTCCTGCACCCTGGGTGTGAGATGCACTCAAACCCCACTCAGGAGCCTCAGAAGTTTCACAGGAGATCTTTGCCCATCATTTTTCCCAGGGCCAGAAACTAATAGCAGTAGCTGCCAAGGGTTTGGGGTTATTTGTGTGTGGGGTGAGGATCTGACAAAAAAATATAAGAGCAAGAATTTCTGGTTTGGAGCAGAGAAACAGAAAGCCCAGGGATTCCTCGTCTGTTCGTTATTTGGAAGGGGAAAAGTGTGCTTTTAAACGAGTAAAGGCGAATTTCAAAACTGAGAAAAGAAAATTTAAAGGAAGAAAAAGACACGCCGGTGAAAGTAAATAGGGGTAACTGGATTTGAGGCTTCGCGGGAAGGAGGCCCCGGGAGATGTCACTTTCTCACCAGCAGGTGGCGCGTTTTCTTTAGTATTGCGACCCGCGCAGCGGACTCCAACCCCGCAGCGAGAGGCGCTCGGAGTCTCCTCGCCGGAAATCGCCTTGGAGATAATAACCCTCCAGCGTCTGGAAATGTTTAATTACCGCGAGCGCTCAGCCCTTCGGTGCTTTGACAGGGACACAACGCCACGCGTGCTGTAAGGTGATTTTATTAGCAGGGCTTCATCTTGAGGATGTGCAACTCAGTTCAAATAACTTTCCTTCCTCATCCTTCGTTGGATTAAACACTGCGTCGTTTCTAAGCCAGCTATTTCCATCTCGCCTAAAAGTTCACAGATCTATTACGGGTGGAAAATAATTCTGACAAGTCACATTTGCACAAAAAGAAAAAGCCCACCACGCTTTTACAGTTCACGTAAGGCATTTGCACGCCCAGATTTCGTTCACTCCACGTGCAAATTCGTGCTTCATAAATATTCTTATAAACACCATGCGCTGTAAACGCATCGTTGCATTTTTTAAGGTGGCAAATGGTTACAAGCTACTCACTCATGCGCTCATCAAGAACTTAGGAAACGAGACTTGCCGGGAAAAACAGTTCACTTTCCCTCTCAGTTCTGATACTGTGACCCGCCTGTCGCTGTCACCTGCCTCCCATTCTCCCAAGGACCCTGAAGCTGCTTGCACGTTATCAGAGCATGATGCCGGCGAGAGGGCGTGTGAAAGTCTTGCTACCTACCTCCCATGCGTAAAAACTTTGCCCAAAACTGTTTTTTGTGGTGGTGGTGGTGGTGGGGTTTTGTTTGTTTGTTTGTTTACCTGATTGACCCTGGTGGTTCCAGAGGAACTATCAAGCTATCACAACCTAAATGACTACAGCGGGACAACTAAATCTCCCGGTTATTGGCAAGCTCTGTCCATGAGTAAGTGGGGGAGGCGTGGGGGCGAGTGAGGAGACCCCTAATTGATGGCAAAGGAGTTTCAGGAAGGCTTGCGTTGGAAGAAAACATTCGCTCTTCTGCTGCGTAAATTCTATTTCTGAGCAAAAGAATGAGGTCATTTATGTTTGGTTGAGGAGTTCGCGTTTCATTTTTTATCCAAAACACCCCAAAGCAATAGGCCACGTTCTGGTTGCCTTTCTGGAAGCCGCTCAATTCTCACTCCGAAGACAGGCTGGGGCACTTTCTTTCCCAGGGCGTCGGAGCCTGGAGGGGCTGGGTGGGGGCAGGGAGGCCAGCAGAGGCCGTCACCAGCCCGGGCGCGCCCGGGAAAGGGCGATGGCCAGGACTCCCTTCGCGTCTGGGTGCAGCCGGCCAAGGAGCCGGAGGCTCGGACCCGCCCGGCGATCGCTCCCTGCCGGCCGGGACCCGGACCCGCGGCGCGTGGGGCGGAGCGCGGGACCCGGACCTGGAGAGCTGGTCCCCAAGGCTGCTGGGTCCCCAGCCGAGTAGGGGGCCCCTCGGGCGCCCGCAGGCAGTGGGCGGGCGAGCCCAGAGCAGCCGCGGGGTTCGCGGGTCTTCGGGCGAGCAGAGCTGCGGCAGCGCGTGCGGACTTCGCTGGCTCCCAGGAACCGGACGCGGGTCCAGACGGAGGAGTTTCGCCGCCTTCCCTGGGCTCCGGGCCCGGCAGGCTGCTGGGTCCCAGGTACCGCGGGCGTTTATAAAATTCGAAAGGCGACGTCTTGGAGATTCCTGAAAGAATCTGACTCGGGTAAAGCGGGCCCTCCCAGCCCTGAGGTGGCCGGGGTCCTGTCCTGCAGCCGTCGAAGCTGCCGTGCAGCGGCTGCGCTGCGACCTAGGCCGTGCTTAGTCTGACCAATTTCTCTTAAATGCGGGGAGGGGGTTTCCGCCAGTTGCCCCCCACCTTTGCACAGAGCCGCGGCCGCGGGGTCCAGAGCGTCGCGGGCGTCTTCCTGCCCGCCCCTGCTGGAGGCGGCAGGCCCCTAAGCGAGCCTCCTCTGCTGCGCGAGGCCAAGGTTGGGAGGCCAGCCCCTTGGGAGGCTGGAGCCGGGTGGAGGACTCTCCAGCTCCCAGAAAAGCTCCAATTTCGTTATCGCGGCTTTCTGGGGTCATGCATCATCGACATTCTAGGAGAAGCGGCGTTGAAGCCAAGTGGCTGGAGCAAGCAAGCCCTTGCCAGGGCTGGGCGAGGCCCGCCGCCCTGCGCCCGGGTACCAGGCTCCCACCCTGGCATGCCCTGCGTGGCAGACGAGCTCCAGGCAGGGACCCACAACTCCTCTGGGAACACAGCCTGGGCCCCTGGGCCCTGAAGGGCCAGCGCCAACGTTGCCTCTCCACCCTGCCCCACACGCCCTCTACACGCCAAGATTTGGTGAGTGGGGATCAGTTTTCAAGAGAACCTGGCAAAAGCGGACATTAAACAATCGGCTTGCATGATCCTTTCTTTGGGATCCCAAACACTTTCTCACCAAGAGTTCTTTAGGGATTCTACTGCTTGGAGTTTTCCAGAAGTACTGAAGCCAAGGCACCCTGTTTCAGAAGAGAGAGTCAAGTAAAACGAAGGGGGGAGCAGAGTTGAGCTGTGAGGGCTCTGAGGCAGGACGCCCCAGGATTCTCTACCCCCCACCCCAGCGTCCAGACCTTCTTCCTAGAAGACATTTCCAAAGTGCTCTGCAGAGTCAGAGGCCCTGCTGGGACGGCCTTTTCTGGACTTTTTTCTGGCAATGGAACGTCTGGTACACATAAACTCCCTGCACCCTAGGAGGCTGTGAGCACAATCCAGAATGCCCTGCCCAGATATTCCTGGGAAGTGCCCACTCTTTAAACCTGCTGGCCAGGAACCTGGGAGGGGCACAGGCTCTGCTCCCTTCTGCCCCCAAGGGGCCTCACTATGTGGCCCTTGCCGGCAACTGCTAGGCATGCAGCTGCACAGGCGGACAATGCGAGTGTCTGAAGCAGCGCTGACCTGTGCACAGGCTGGGTGCAGTCCTGGGGGCCCCTCGTCCTCCTCCCTGTCCAAGCCAAAGTGACTTCAGGGCTGGAGGCCATGGTCTGTCCCAAAGACCTGGGGATGACAATGCATCTCTTCCCACTATACCTCTGCACCATCTTCATGACCATGTCCCAAGGTCGGGAATCGCTGCCACCGCTGCTGCCTCCTCCTCCTCCACCACCACCACCCCAAATCAGGTGGGCATTGTGGAACAAAGCCAGGGGTAGGCAGAGCTCCTCCCCAGGGGTGCAGTACTAATATGTCACAGCCCCACAGACACCAGGGTCCAGGCCCCAAGCGCTCGGAGGGGTCATTTGGCAACACCCTGGAGCAAAATCTGGGAGTCCAGTGGTGTGACTCTGGACCCACCCAAAGCCCAGGAAAACAATGCCTGCTCCAGTCCCCACCCAAGGGCTGGGAGTGGGAGAGAGGCAGCAGGGGCGGCCAGCGCCGGCATGAGCTAGGTCAGCTCCTAGAGAACAGCAGACAAGAGGGCACTGGGACCCTCTCGGGTAAGGCGTGGGCAGTGGAGTCAGATTTTTTTTTTTTTTTTCATCTAGGATCCTGACTTCTCATCGATCCCAAACTCTGAACTAGCTTCTTGGACTCAGGGCCTCCCTTGCCTCTGCCCCTCTACAAAGTCTCTAAACTCAAATAAATGAATACAGGATTAGAGAGGGCCACGTTGGGGTGGAATCTCAGAGGGCTCTGGA
>JAKSZT010033577.1:0-21045 GCA_026826555.1 Tolypeutes matacus
AAAAAAAAAAAAAAAAAAAAAACACAAATTTTAGATGTATAAATTGGTGTGATATTGAGAAGTTTGATGGTAGTGCTTTTTCTCAGGTTCTGTATTGTCTCACTAAAATCATAAATTTGTAATCATTCATGGAGAAAGTATTCTTTCCAATATGTGTATATCTCTAATCTATATTTCTCTGATAAAGTATGCTCAAGAAAAGTCTTTCCCTCCCCCTAACCCATTAGAAGAGTCTTAAACTTCAGAGGCTAACCAATCTATTTATTTATTCAATTAGGTACCATAGAACAAAGCAGGTAACAAAATGTGGAAGCACATATCCATAGAAACAGAAGTCCTTGTGATGAACAAACCTGTTTCCTTCCACAAGTTATTTGTGTACGTTGCTACCTTTTGTAATAGCTTTATAGTCTGGAAACCGTTCATATGCCATCACATTTTCAAAATGCCAAGAAATCTAAGTATTTTTGTGATTTTTATTTCAGAATCAGTGTTATAATTTTAGAAATCCTTATAGAATAAAAGACTGTAGATTTAAAGAGGACAATTTTATTTTCATGGTATACCAAGCCTCTATAAAATACATGTGCATCAGAATATTATGCAAAGTAATACTAAGTTACAGAGGCAGTAGTCTGCTGTCTTATGTGAACCATATCTTATCTATTCTTTCAATTTCCAATGGCAGGTAATTACTTATAGAAGTAAAGTTATAAAAACTGGCATGTTTAGCTATTTTATCATATTTGAGATTATGTTTTGTTGAAAACTTTTTACCATCTGTCAGTTTATTTTTATCAGTACATGTGTAAGTTGGATGTGTAAAATTTATGAATGTCTTAGATATATTTTCAGAATTTTTTTACTTTTTAATTGGATGAATCTTTGTTACCCAGTTTTTGCTGAAAGGTGTAAATATTTACGTTCACTAGTTTTTATATTTGACTATTCATATTCCTCACAAAAAAAAAAACCAAGAAAGTATAACTGACTATGTTTTTCAAATTTACAATACTGTAATGGTAGCATTGCATTACAGGATTTTAATATCAAGAAGAAATCATTCGTAAGCATGCCTAGGAATCTTGTTTTCAAAGGAAGCCCATGTATATCCTCTAATAGTAAGTACGAGCATTCAAGAAAACACCCATCTCGCTTTGCTTATTACCACCCTAAGTTGCCTTTATCTTTAAACTTGGATTCCTAGTATTAAAAAATGGACCAATGCATCATCTAAAGTAAATGATAAAGTATTTGGACTTGATTGTTGTGTCCCTATATATATATTTTTATTTAACAAAGTTATCTTGTTTTTCTTTCTAGGCCCTTTGTTTAATGGTGTTACCATTTATTCCTGCATCGAACCTTTTTTTCCCAGTTGGATTTGTTGTTGCTGAGCGGGTATTATATGTTCCTAGCATGGGGTTCTGTATTTTGGTAGCCCATGGATGGCAGAAAATATCAAATAAAAGGTGAATTTAAATGTTAGTTTATGTAATGCCTACTAACTTTAGAATTAACGGTGATGGAATCAAGTGTTTTTGTTTTGTTTTGTTATGTTCAAGTGTTTTAAATCTATCTGGTTCAGTTTCATAAGTCATACTTTGTAATTTTGGTTTTTCATCTTGATAGTCCCCTCATTTGTCTGTAATTCAAGGTAAGGAAAGTTCTACCATACCTGTTTAATCCTGGGTTCTGCCCTATATTTATATGATTTTAACTTACAGCCTGAGAAATAACAAACTTTGAGGCAAATCCAAATGGAAACAAGGACGTTATTGAGCCTAAAGATGTATTTGACTATTGCATATGCAGTGAACTATAATATAGTGTTAAGTGAGCCATATTGAGTTAATGTATGTAAAATACATATAGAACAGTGTTTAGTACATAGTAACCTATCCTTAATTTCATGCTATTATCATCATCTTCATCATAACCATCTTCTACTAGTTGCCTTAAACTAACAGTTAAGGAGAAGAGTTACACTGTATGTATGCTTAGAGACTATTAGTAGGTATTATCTCATATACATATGCTGTGACACTAAAATTGTCAAATCAAGCATATTGTTATATAGTGAAATAATACTAATATAGTTTTAAATTTACATTTGTAACTTGAAAGAGAAATAGTTACCGTCTCTTCTTTTTCAGTTTCCAATCATCCTCAACCCACAGAATTCTGACCTTTCTCTGCATCACTCTGCTGAGAAATGTTTCAGATTGCCTCCTACTAGCTACATGCAATGAATGGTTTCATTTAAAATTTTATTTCCTTAGCATCTGTAAACATTCTCTCTCCTGATTTGCTTCCACATTTGTTCATTTCTGCTCAATCTCTCACCAGATATTTCTGCTGTACTTGCTCCTTAAATATTGGCATTTCTCAGAGTTTTACTCCTAGCCATTTTCTCACATTACACATTATTCCTAGATAATCTCTCCCATGTCCACACTTCTACTACTATCTACCAAGCTTTTTATTTCCTACCCATATATCCAATTATAATGGCTGCCAATTTTTGAGTGCTTGCCATGTGCCCATCACCTTGCTAGACCCTTTAAATTTTTTGTCTCATTTAATTTTCACACTCCTTAACTCTGTTTTTCAGATTGAAAAATTGAAGCTCATACAGAATAACTGATTTACTAAGATTATACAGCTGGTAAACAGCAGAGTCGTGATTCAGATTTACATCTGACTGCTTGCCATGTCCTTGCTATTTCTAATCCATACTCTCTTGTTCTGGTTAAATAGATACATAAAAATGAAAGAAATTGAACCATGCTATAGAAACAAAAACACAGGCTTGGAAAACAATAGTCCTATTTGAGATTATAGAGAATATGGGAGTATAACCATTTTATAGTGAGGAATTGAGTCTCAACATAAAACTGTACATGAAATTTGCATCTATTTTATAAAGAGTTAACTTTACTCTGACTTTTAATAGGCAATTCTAGTTTTAAAATATAAAATTATTCCAAGAACGTCATGATAGTCTATGGTATAAATTATAGCCAAAAAACATTTTTAAATACAGAAATACCCCACCCTTTCAGATGCACATATTTGGCAATACAATTCAAGGGCTCCTAACCATTTTAATTATTTATGCAAAGCAAATCTTCAAACAGTGATATAAAGATAAAAATTAAAGTTTAGCCTAATGAAGTTCAGCATAAATTTGTAATATACAATTAGACATCTCTGCACAATTGTAGAACTTAATTTTAATTAATTTAAATAGTTAATTTTGATATCAGCACTTTACTGCAACAGGCATAATTACACACAAATTAAAATACTCAAGTTGTGGGTAATGGCAAAAAGGACTCTAAATATAATTTGTCACAGTTAAAAACTGGTTTTATTAGTTTTTAATCATTAAATTTAAGCCAAGATTGTGAAATAGAGCCAGATATTGGAAGATATAATGTAATTTTATATGTTTGTATTTTAAGGCTGAATTGGAAAGTGATATCCATAATATTTAATTATTTTTGTGATGTTCCCTACAGTTGGATGGCAGTTGGATGATCATTAACATGATTCCTATTTAGAGTAATTCAAACATGATAGTTGGTAACATTTAAGATATTTCTTATCTCTGTTTTGAAAGGTAAAATGCTTTTGGGTGATGTAGATCATATTTTTATTTTCCTTTTTTCTCTTAAACAGTGTATTTAAAAAGCTATCCTGGGTTTGTCTATCTATGGTGATATTCACTCATGCTTTAAAAACACTCCACAGAAACTGGGATTGGGAATCTGAATATACATTGTTTATGTCAGCTTTGAAGGTAAAGTATTGTTCACAATGACAGGAATGATTTCTTATAGCAATGACTAAGTTATTTTACTTTTAAATAATTTAACTGTCAGTATTAAAGACTTCATGAAAAGATTAATGGGAATAATTTGTTCTTTTTATAATATATGGTATGACCAAGTGTTCTCAGTAGCAACCTTAGCTATATGTCCAAAGCCTATATGAATAATTCCATAAATACTGCATAGTCATTAGAAGCCCAAATGATAAAATGTTCAAATCAGAAAACTAGCTTTCATTGATTCTTAAGATGCATATTTTCCACCATTTAACATCTCTGAAATCACAATGTCTTACAATGAATGGTATCTTACAATTAATTAGAGGCCCATTGTCTTAATGGTTCATAAAATAATGGTTTTACCATTGATGTCATCTTAGATTCAATGAAATAAATACATGGCAACAAATAACACCCTGCTATGTGGAATAAAACCAATGGTAACAGTATTATAAAAAAGAAAGGGACTAGCAGAAAGGAATAACATCATTTGTATAGAGTGGACAGCATAAATAGAAATAAAGTTTTGAAAAATTATAAAATTTGTATTTTATAAACCTTACCAGCAAAGATTCCCTCCCACCCCCCACTCAGGCTCTCCCTTATCAGTGTTCCTCTTCAAATCTCTAAATTCATAATTCATTTTGAAGATTTTTGTACTCTCCACTGTACTTTCCACTGCATTCTCCACTGCTTCTTCATTCAATAGTCTATGTGACTTTTTGATTTGACATCTACTTAAGATGGGATGACTCCCCTCTTGTGCCACTCAGTAACTCCACCCTCTCCCCAGCTCAGAAGTCTGCAAACAAATGGGAGCTCATTACAATACTTATTTAGCCAAACTCCCAGGATGCTGTTGGAGTCCCATAATTTCAGAATTTTTGCTTGTCTTTACTCCTGGGACAATGGTTGAAACCATAGCCCCAACCACTACAACTAGTTCTTTGTCTGGATATCATCCTGTATTTACAGGAATACATGCCCATGTGTAACTCAAAGCACAGATTGTCTCAGAGCTTTTTTATTTTTACTTTTTTCCCTTATTTTTTTTTTCTTAAAAAATAAAGAAGCTTTAGATTACATAAATGTTATATCCAAAAATATAGGGGATTCCCATATAATCCCCCTCCCACACTTTCCCACATTAACATCATCTTTCATTAGTTGAAAATGAAACTAATGGCAAATTTGTTACAATTGATGAATACATATTGAAGCATTGCTACTAAACATGGTCTATAGTTCACATGTTTTAAACTTTGCACCACACAGTTTTATAGGTTTTGACAATATATAACAGCTTGTATCCATCACTGCAATATCATTCAGAAAATTTGCTCTGTCTCCCAAATGTTATTACACATTTGTTATTACACCAATTCTTCCCTCTCTCTACTCTCAGAACCTCTGGTGACCACTGTCTATATCAATGTTACTAGTTCTTCCATTACTAGAATAATAATAAGTCTATTTTAGTCCATATTTTAGTGCAAATTCCCCCATTTTGTTTGTTTATTCCTCTTTCTTGAGCATTTGGGGATGGTTATATCCACTCTGCTGCTGATTGAGAGGGGGCTTAGATCCCATCTTAGATTAGTTCAGATGGATAGAACTGTCTTGCTTGCAGTTGTAGGTACTCTGTTTTGGAGGCTAGGCACATTGTCTATCGTTATCCTTTTGTTAGTTGTCCTGGGTGGGTCCGATGAACTGGAAAGTAGGTGTTGGCTGCAACTCTGCTGAGATTCAAGGCTCACCCAGCATATGAACAGCTGGAAGATTTAAGTGTCTGGGACATATATTTAATGGTTATAGTGCTAATTTTAGGTTCAAATAAATGGGCAAAAGAACCATGTATAGGAACATTATAAATTAGTCTAACTCTGATACATTGGGGAGCTGGGTTACCATATATTCCAAGGTAAGGTCCTCTGATGGGGTGCTGATTTCCTGGGCTTGTCTGCCCTACCTATAGTGTCTAGATGTCTCTAGAGCCCTTAGGAGCACCCCTACTTGAGGACTTGAGGCACTGATTACTGTGGCAGTCAGTGAGATCCTCCTGAGATGTGCATAAGCATAACCTCTGGAATGACCTTCTGACTCACTTTGAAACCTCTTAGCCATAGACACTCATTTTTATTTAGTATTTCCCCCTTTTGATCTAGGTCTTTTCCAAATGCATCGTTACTTGGCGCTTGGTATTAATCTCTCAGTGCCTGGGAGTCATTTTCTGTGTTGGGGGAAGATAGTGAATTTATATGCTGAGTTTGGCTTAGAGAGAGGCTGCATTTGCGCAACAAGGAGGCTTTGAGGAGGTAACTCTTAGGCAATATATATTACTAGGCTAAATTTCGATTTTACAAGGACAAGGTTCATAAGTACAAGCATTATTATCAAGGACCTGGTGTATTGGTCTGTCCTTCTTTGCTAGGCACTGTCCATATACTTAATTTATTTATTTTTTTATTTTTTTTATTTATTTTTTTTAAAGATTTCATTGATTCATTCATCTATCCCCCCCTGCTGCCCGCGCTCGCCGGTTCAGCCAACCACGCCGTGCGGGCGGGCCTGCCCCCACCAGGAGGCCCTGGGAACCGAACCCGAACCCGGGACCTCCCATATGGTAAACGGGAGCCCCACTGATTGAGCCACAGCTGCTTCCCTGTCCATATACTTTAGATTCTTGCCACTCTATGAGAGAATGTAGCAGGACTCCCCAGGATGGGAATTGAGTATTCTGTTGGTTATTGTTATTGTTATTCCACCCACTGAGACAACACCCCATGACCACATGAACACATTCATATTCCATAAAGGCATGCCCCAGGTGTACCCCTCCCCACACATCCCTCCACCAGCAATACCCAAGCCCAGTGATCCTCCCCTGCCACAGTTGCAACCCTTCTGCAATCTAAAACCTCCCCCAAAACAAAGCCAAAAACAACAAAAAAAATTTTTTTTAATTTTTAAAAATTTTGCATTGTGCCTTGCATCTCTGTAAAATCTGTTATCTTTCATGTATATTGACAATTTCTTCAGTAGGTTCCTCCAGTGTCTTTGGTTTTTTGTTGTTGTTGTTATTGTTGTTTTCACTTTATTTTCCCAGAAGCTTTAGGTTACAGATAAGTCACACAGAAAATATGGGGGAGTCTCTTATACTCTACTCCTGCCCCCCCCACATCCTCCCCTACCAATAACATCCTACATGAGAATGGTACATTTGTTACAATTGATAAACAAATACCAAAGTATCGCTATAACTATGTTCAATGGTTTACCTTTTGCACCGTATACTTTATAGGTTCTGACAAAATGTATAATGGCTTGTATCCATCATTGTAAGATCATGCAGAACAGTTTCAGTGCCCCAAAGATTCACTATGTTCCACCCATTCTTCCCTCCCCCTCCCCTTGGGACCTATGCCAACCACTAAGTTTCAATTTTTTAAGAATAAGGTTCATAGTTGCATGCATTAATATCGAGGGCTTGATATACTGGTCTGTTTTCTTTTATTAGGTGCTGCCTATGTACTCGAGATGTTCTTGCCCCCCTCTGTTTGAGAACGTAGCAGCACTTCCCAGGATGCGAGTTTAATATTTGTTTATTGTGTGGGTCTCCACCCACTGAGATAACACCCTGTGCCAAGTTGAACACATTCATATTCCATGGAAGCATGCCCCAAGTGCACCCTTTTCCATATATCCCCACACCAGTGACACCCTGCACCAGTGGGCCCCACCACCACATTTGCCAAAAAAAAAAAAAAAAGTAAAGAAAACATTCCCACCATTGTATTTTCAACCACAGACCTACAAATCACCAGAGTTCACCTGTTCCTTTCTCCAGTCCTCCTCTTAGTTCCATGGGTAGTCCATCTCAATGCCCAAACCCTACTCCCCCTCACATTCCAATACCATCGATCCCACGCATGTCCCTTCACCACCGTCACTCCCCTCCACTGCCAAACCACCCCCTTCTACCTTATGGGTTTTGCCCATATTGAGCATTAGCTCACCACACTCTATTCCCTTTCTGTTTCCTGATAACCTGTCTTCCAGACTCTAGCTCTGTGAGTCTGTTCAGAGCTTTAATCCCAGTGTTCTCATGACCGTAATAGACAATATACATGGCTTTAAATATGTCAAGTTTAAAAAATAAGTTGTTGGTGCAATATTTAAACATATTCTCATGTTCTATTACCTTATCTCCTAAAAGAATACAAACAGAGCAATTTTCAAACAGCACTGTACTTTGATGAAATAAAATTTTTTTGTAGAATTCGAATACATAAGATGATGAAATCAGACTGCTGTGATTTTAGTATAATGATGATGATGGGTAGGGGACAGTAAATTTGGCAAAGCACTGTTCATTTGGCTCCTTTCTCATCCCCAGGGTCATCTCCATGTTATACTTCATTCCTAATAGTATCCAAATATCTGTGTGATCTAGAGTCATATGTTTTGTAAATTGCAACTTATTTCTGTGTGCTTGTATATTTAAGGTAAATAAAAATAATGCCAAATTATGGAATAATGTCGGTCATGCTTTGGAAAATGAAAAGAACTTTGAGAGAGCTTTGAAATACTTCTTACAGGCTACACAAGTTCAGCCAGGTAAGTACTGTTAATTAGCAAAAACTATTTGAATAGTTTACTTTCTTTAAAAAACTTGATTATACTTGGGGAAAATAATGAATTTATATTATCAAGCTTTATTCCAAGTGAATTGAATACCATAATGTTAGATGCTGACTCATTTTGAATTGGATTATATACTGAGAACCACTTATCAGACATAAGGAATTTTAATTTTAAACATAAAATTCTTGGGTGCCACTGATGAGCAATTTTACTGTAGTGATGGGTGCAAGTGCCTTCCTTATACAGATGAGTTTAAGAGAGTGGGGGAAGAAAAGTTAGAGATAATTAGTATAGATAACTTGTGGAAGTGGTGTATTAAGACTGGCAGTGGAGGGTGTGGGGTGAAGGGAGGGTGTTTATTTTTAAAATGGGAGAAAGAATACATATGAGGGGGATTATGGGAATAACCCATTAAAGTTGGGGAAATGTAATTATGCAAGGTGGTAGGAACACATTAATGGATCAGTGTCCTTGAATAGATGAAAGGGAATAGATAAGATCTGGTGCACAAGGTGAGGACTTTTTTCAGTAGTTGAACTGACAGTTAACCTGTGGCAACTGGGAAGGCAGAGTACATGAACATAAATGAAAGCAAGTGAGTAAATTACCTGGAGGAAGCTTCTGGAAGTTTTCTTCTGTTTGCTTTCCTTTTCTGGTTGCTTTTGTTTTCTCTCTGAAGTAGGGAGCAAAGTTATCAATAGAGAGTGAGGAAGGAGGGGATAGAGCTCTAAAGACAGGAGAGGGTGTGAAATAGTCATCTAGGGCGGAGTTCTTAACCTTTTTTGTTCCATGGACCCCTTTGCCAGTCAGATGAAAACCACAGACCCCTTACTAAGATCCACACAATACTGTGTATTATTAATAAATATATCACACTCACACCAACAGGTCCCAACAAGAATAATGATTTTTTGGATTTGAATTGAAGCTCACTGACCCCAGATCTAGGGCTAGTGCTTCACAAGCTTTAATGTGCATAGGAATCACCTGGGGATCTTGTTAAAATGGGTATTGTTATGTAAGTTTAGGGTGAGGTCTGAAATTCTGCATTTCTAATAAGCTCTCAGATGCTTTTGGTACTAGTCCACACATCACACTTTGAAAAGCAAAGATATAGGAAACTAGGAAAACATTATGACTAGAACATGTAGTAAAATAGCCAGACATCTCTAATGCTCTAATTGAAGTTAGTACATAATTTAAAATAAGACCAGTGGGCACCGTTGTATGTTTTTCTTCTGCTACTTTCAGTTGCAATGGGGTGAGTATGGAGAATATGATTGAATAGGATTAGAATACTACCAGATGTGTATTAATAAGCAAGAGGGAAATATGGAAATCATTGTAATGATGGGACACAGAATTTAAGCGGGATAAGAAGAGATGTGAGGAATGGTGAAAGCTACAGATAAGGTTATAGGATCATATGGATTGTAGGTCTGAAGAATTGTTGGTGTCTGAGTAGGGTCTAACCAGAACAGTAATTTTTCAATAGTACTGGTATTAGCATTTTGGTTGTTCAGAACTGTATTGAAGGATATGTACCAGAAGTGGCCCCAACCCACCAACTGCCATCATCACTCCATTCAGAGTAACAACCAAAACATATCCTCACAGGTTTCTAAATACTCTTGAGGAGGTTGTTCGGGAGATGAAGGGAGTGGCAGTCACTGTTCCATACTTTTTTGGTAGGTATGACCATTGAACTAAGTAGTTAAGGTAGGCGGGAAGCAAAATCATTGGAAGAAAGACCATTAAGTGTGTGTATGTATGCTTTGTGTTGTCTGGTGATTAATGTGCCTGTCACAGGGCATTGCGCAGGAATGGACACTTAGTTTTTAAATAATTTTTGCCCTCATTGTCAATTGTCACTTTTGAGAAACTTGCTAAACCTATCTCCTTCAGTATGATCTCATAATCACACTTTCAAAATTTCTGTTTCTATGGGCTAAGAGAACAGGTAAACCAGTTTATAAGAATTTATTATGAATAAAAAACATAAATTTGGAACATTGTATTTGGCCATTTGAGACTTCTTGGATTATTCCTTGTTTTGTTTTTTTTTTTTGGTATATTCTTCATAGATGGGTTTGACAGATGAAATTACATGGTATTTTACTGTATTATTATGTCTAGGTATTGAAGAAGAGGACAGGTAGTGATAACGATACTGCTAAAAAAGGGACAAGAAGAACTGTGGTTGGTAATTAAAAGCTTGAACTCTGGTACAAGGTAGACCTTTAATCAAATCCAGTGCCATCACCTGTGTTTTCTATCTATAAATTTTAAATAATAACAATTATCTCCATACTGCTATATGGATTAAATTAAATATTGATTTTAAATGGTTTAGGCCAGTTTCTAGGACATAGTATAGATTCAATAAATATAAGTAGATAATTATTAATAGCATTATTTTCACTGAAACTAGGGAAGGAGGAGGTAAATACAATATATAAGATATGGGAAAGAAGGCTGAAATTAGAATGAATAGCAAATGGCTCTGTAGGTTTGTACGTAAATTGCCAGGCATTATTTTAAGTCCTGGGGATACAGCAGTGAACCCTCCTGGAGTTCCCATTCTAAATAAGGGTATAGGCAATAAACAAACAAATACACAGGCACATAAAGATATGTAGGCATGTGTATTTATTTATTTATAAGAAAGTGATAAAAAGCTATAAAGTAGAGTGAAGAGTTGAGAGAGATAATAATGAAGTAAGCAAAGATAGCTACTTTTAGGATCAGTCTGGCTGTGTGGAGAGTAGTAAATAAAAGCAGAGAGACTTGTGGTAATCTGAAAAAATGGTTGAATTATAATTTTTTCAACAGCTATCTTGTAGTATAAATGACATACAATAAGCTGCATGTTTAAAGTGTATAATTTGATAAGTTTTGGTATATGTATACGCCAGTGAGACCATTACCACAATTAAGATGGTGAAGATATCCATCAGCCCCCCCAAATTTCCTTGTATCCCTCTCACTCTCCAGGCAGATACAGATTTGCTTTCTATTGGTTTAGATTACTTTGCATTTTCTAGAATTTTATATAAATTGAATCATCCAGTGTGTACTTTTTTTTTTTCCTTAAATAATTATTATTATTATAATTATTTAGATTTTTTTCACATTGTTTGAATCAAAAGTCTTTTTATTGCTGAGTAGTATCCCTTTGTGCAAATA
This sequence comes from Tolypeutes matacus, assembly GCA_026826555.1. Taxonomy (NCBI): domain Eukaryota; kingdom Metazoa; phylum Chordata; class Mammalia; order Cingulata; family Chlamyphoridae; genus Tolypeutes; species Tolypeutes matacus. The sequence continues at coordinate 11,666 of JAKSZT010033577.1, forward strand.
TTCCAGTTTGTTTATCCATTCACCTGTTGATGGTCATTTGGATTGTTTGCAGTTTGGGCTATTCTAAATAAAGCTGTTTGAACATTCGTGTGCAACTTTCTCTATGTTTTCATTTCTCTTGGGTAAATGCCTAAAAGAGGGATGGCTGGGTTATATGGTGTTTGTATGTTTTAACTTTTTAAGAGACTGGAAAATTGTTTTCAAAAGTGGTTATACTAATTTATTTTATATTCCCACTGGCAGTAAAAGAGCTCCAGTGGCTCCACATCTTCAACAGTTGTGATGGTTTATCTTTTTAATCTTAGATTTCTAATAGATGTTTAGTGGTAGTTCATAGTTTTAATGTGTTTCCCTAATGAATAATGATGTTGAGTATCTTTTCACGTGCTTATTTACCATCCATTTATCTTCTTCAGTGAAGTGTTCGATCTTTATCTTTTTCTAGTTTTTTTATCGGATTGGTGGTTTTCTTATTACTGAGTTTGAGTTTCTTTATGTATTTTAGATGTGAGTCTTTTGTCAGAAATATTTGAAAATATTTTCTCCCAGTCTTTGTCTTTTTATTCTTATAACAATATCTTTCTTTTTTTAGTTATACTTTTTTTTTTTTTTTTTTTTTTTTAATTTTTTAAAACATACTTAGATTACATAAATGTTACAGAGAATATATATGGGATTCCCATATGCCCTGCTCCCCACACCTCCCACATTTTCCCACATTAGCAACGTATTTCATTAGTGTGGTACTTTCATTGCAATTGATAAACACATTTTGGAGCATTGCCACTAAGCACGGATTATAGTTTACATTGTAGCTTACACTCTTTCCCACTCAATTCTGTAGGTTATGGCAAGATATATAATGGCCTGTATCTGTCGTTGTAATGTCATTCAGAACAATTCCCAAGTCCCAAAAATGCCCCTGTATTGCACGTTTTTCCCTTTTTATACCCTCAGAACCTTCAGTGGCCACTGCCTACACATCAATGATATTTCTTCCATTGCTGGAATCACAATGGAAGTAGAATACTAGTAAGTCTACTTTAGTCTATAGTCCATTCCCCAATCCTGAGGATTCTGGAATGGTGATGCTCACACCACCTTTAATTGAGGGGGGGCTTCGATCCCATATGGCCTATGGATGGGACTCTCTTCCTTGCAGTTGTAGACACTCTTAGTTCCTTGGTGTGTTGGTTATCCATCCTCTCCTCCTTGTTAGTTGTCCTGGATGAGTCCAAGGAACTGGAGAGTAGGTGTTGCAACTCCGTTGAGATTCAGGGCCCACCTGGCACATGGACAGCCCAGAGATTTAAGTCTCTTGGACCATACACCTACCAACTTTAGTACTAATTATAAGTTCAAAAAGAAGGACAGAAGAGCCATGTGTAGGGAAACCACAACTGAGTCCAACTCTCTCACACTGGGGAACCTAAATTCCACAGTAGGGCCTACTGGCAAAGGACCAAACTCTTGAGCTATCTGCCCTGACTATAGTGACTGGATGTTTCCAGAGCCCTGAAGAGCCCTGCTATTTGGGGTAATATCTACTTTGGCTGTCAATGATAACCTGCTGAGACATGCATAAGCGTTAGCTTTGGAATAACCTCCTGACTCGCTTTGAAGTCTGTTAGCCATGTAAACTCATTTGTCTTTTCCTTTTCCCCCTTTTGGTCAAGGTCTTTTTTTTTTTTTTTCCCCAGTTGCATTGCTTGTTGGTACTTGGTAGCAATCCCTCAGTGCCAGGGAGGCTCATACCCGGGAGTCATAGCCCATGCTGGAGGCAAGTTATTGCATTTATATGCTGAGTTTGGCTTAGAGAGAGGCCACATTTGAGCAACAAGGAGGCTCCAGTAGGTAACGCTTAGGCACCCTACAACACTAGACTAAGTTTCAATTTCAAGAGCAAAGACTCATAAGCATAGTCATCAATATCAGGGACCCATCAATGGACCATCCTCCTTCACTAGTAATTGCCCCTGTACTTGGGGGATTGTTGCTGTTCCATTAGAGAATGTGACAGAGCTCCCCAGGATGGACAATGTCTTTCAAAGAGCAGAAGATATTAATTTTTATCAAGTCAGTCTTTTTGTTTTAAAGATCATACTGGTGGTATAACCTAAGTTCACAAGATTTTCTCCTGTCTTTTCTCCTGCAAGTTTTATAGTTTTAAGTTTTATATTTAGTTACATTTGCATTTGCATCTGGTACAAGTTTTTGTTTTGCACATAGTTATCCCACAGTTTCATTAAAAAGAATATCCTTTCTCCACTGAATTACTGGCACTTATGTTAAAACATAGTTTGCCATATATGTATGGGTTTCTTCTGGACTCCATTCTGTTCCATTGATCTGTCTGTCTCTTTTGACGTTCATAGCACACTTTTTTGATAACCGTAACTTTATAAAGAATATTAAATTCAAGCAGTATAAGACTTCCAGGTTTCTTTTTTTTTTCAAAGTTGTTTCATCTATTCTAGACCTATACATTTCCATATGAATTTGTAAAATGAGCTTATCAACTTCCTCAAAAATCTCTGGTGTGATTTTCACTTGGATTTCATTAAATATAGAGATTAATTTGGGAAGAATTGACTTCTTAACAATATTGAATTTTCTGACCCATGAACATGGTATATCCATTTATTTGGGTATTCTTTAATTTATCTTAGTAATGCTTTATAGTTTTCCGTGTACAGGTCTTACACATCTTTTTGGTCAAATTCATTCCTAATAATTTTATCTTTTGGTATTATTGTAGGTATGTTTTTATAATGTCAATTACTGATTGTTCTTTCCTAATGTATAAAAACAATTGACTTTTTAAATTTTGCTCTTGTTTCCTATAACCGTGCTAAATTCATTAGTTGTATTAAATTTTTTTTAGCTTCCATAGGAATTTCTATATAGACAATCATGCTGTCTGTGAATAATGACAGTTTTACTTTTACTTTTCCTTATATGGAAATTCCTTTTATTTCTATTTCTAATTTATATGCATTGTTACATTATATTAGAATACTCATTGTAATATTGAACAGAAGTGGTTGACTTATTTCTTATCTTAGGGGAAAGTATTCAGCCTTTCATCATTGGGAATGTTGTTAGCTGTAGGTTTCATAGATGCCCTTTATCAAGTTGAGGCTATCATTCTGTTAGTTCACTGAGGATTTTATCACAAATGGATGTTGGATTTTGGTGGTTTTTCTGCATCTGAGATGACTTTTTTATTTTTTTTATTTTTTAGTCTTTTAATATGATAAATTACATAGATTTTATAATGTTAAGTCAACCTTGCATTCCTTCCATAAAATCCACTGTATTATGTTTATTGGATATTATTGGATTTGATTTGCTAAAATACTGTTAATAATTTTTCCATCTATGTTTATAATAGCTACTGACTTTAGTTATAATGTCTTTCTCTAGTTTTGGTATCAATTAATGCTAGCCTCATAAAATTACTTGAGAAGTCTTCTCTCCTCTTCAGTTTTCTGGAAGAGTATGTAGAATTGATATAATTTTTTCCATAGAGGTTTGGTTGAAGTCACTAGAGTTGTCTTATGCAATATTTAATCTTCCCTTAATGTCATCTATTATATTTTCCATCCCAGATGGAAACAATAGTTTTTATCACAAAATTTCTGGATTTGGGTAGCTGACAGGATATACCAATAGATTGGATGTGGGATATAAGAGATAGTGAGCCATAAAGAATGGCTCTTCAGTTTATGTCCTTAAAAACTGGGTGAATGGCAATATTTTTTGTTTTGTTTTGTGATGAAAGGAGAGAATCAAGAGTTCTGTTTTATCCCAGGTAGAGACAGCTATATAAGATTTGAGCTAAGTATTGTGGTCAAGGCTAGAGATTTGTGGAGTAATGAGCATATAAATGTTATTTAAAGCCCTTGAACAGCATAAGATCACATGGAGTAGGGATTCTTAACATTTTAAAGTTAACTTAAAAAAAAATTCATTTACTGTGAAGAAGGCTCTTGTAGCTTATATGGAATAAGAATATAAACTGCACAGTGGTCTTTGACAAGGCATCATGCATGTTATGTTAGATGTCCAGTTGATTTTGATTTTTGTTTTGATGATTGCAAGTGTTGGAAAAAAATCCAATTGGTAAAGATAAAATTTTTGCAAGTAGACTTACAAATTTCTATAAACACCTTTACCGAACAAGAGTAGAACTTCTCAAGGAACATGAGAATTTTCAAAAGATTTTTTGAGTTAAATTAATTATATTAGGTTTTTATTTTTTGTGTGGGTCTTATTGTTGTTTTTGTTCTTGTTGTTGTTTTGCCTTAAGATCAGTGAGTTCATTTTTATCTAAGTCAAAATCTTTGAAACTGTTTATATCACAAAAGTATTGTGGAGCTATATTTCAACTTTCATGCAATCAAGATGGAAAGAATTTTTAAAGTTCTTAGGAGTATCCATATGTTTTCAAATGTATCTTTTCAAATAAGTTGACAGACAGTTTTATGGATAGGAAATACTGGAAAACAACATAGATACCTGAGCCATCAGTATGAGAATACTTACTGTTTAATGGCTGAAAAGTTATTAGGTGCCGTTACCTGATACTTGCCAGCTACATTCTCAACACATGCTGACTGAGAGCAAATGTGAGCTATTGGTAGGTCTATTTAATAATAATAACTACTGTTCTTTCAAAGGAATATTCAGTGTAAACTAAATTTTGAGATGTCTGCAACAATTGCAATATGATATGAAAAGTATATGATTTCTTTCAATGACATGTCAAGGTTCTGCTATTGATACTGGGATTTGTTGCCTATATTTCTAATTGAAGGATATTCTAACTTTTTAGTAAAGGTTAGTGAAAATAGAAATGCAGGTTTTTCCCCATCCAGCTTCACAGATCTCCTGGATTCTATCCATTCATGAATCACTTGGAGTTGAGGAAGTAGAAACAGAATATTAAACAATTTCTTCAAAGAGGCTTGCTCTACCAAGAAACAGATATGGGGGAATGGGAAGGTATACTGCAGGAGAGGTGGGATAATATATACAAAGTCCTTAAGGAGGAAAGGGGATGGAATCTAGTGCACAGGTAGATTGGCTGGCCTTAAATAAGATGAGAGGTATACCTCATTCATTGTAATGGGAGGGAAAGCAGATTGTGAGAGGTGAGAGATGTGCATGTTCATGTTACTATTTATAAAGACACACACATATTTATGCAGATTAGTTGATAACTTTGACAATGGGAGCATTAGCAAGTTCCCTTCCGATTTCTTGTTTCCCTGGTGAAGTAAGATATTAGAGATTAGAGTAGAAAGCGGGAATGCAATATGAAATACTTAACTAGAATTCTAGGAAAATGAATTGACTAGAGAAACAGTAATATTGAAGGACTAAGGATCACTTTGAAATTTGTGGGGTCCTCAATTCATTGAATTAAAGGCACTGCTTAACTCATGCTGCTGTTCATTTGGATATTGTATTCATGAGAGCATGGTTGCTCTTTTAAATTCTCCAGCTTTTTATTACCACTTAGCCCTTTTGGTGCTGAAAGGATATCTGAGTGCTACTGAGTTCTTTGAGGAAGTACTGCTTATTCTTTTGTTTGAAGTCTTCCTTTAAGACAATCTCTTTTCCATGCATTTTAGGAACTTGATTCCAGTGGGTAATAATTTGGCCCAATCTTTCATCTAAATAGATATCTCTTTCTGTTCTAAAATTAGTTGGGGCTGATTTCAGTAACATTTTTAAGTACTCAGCTAATGGAATTACATTTTTATTTATCTAAACCTTCAATTTATTTTTTTTCCCATAGACTATTGTATATTTCATTTTTTTCAGGTTCTTTAGATTCTTAGTTTTTCGTAAGTAACTTTCTCATCTCTACAACAAATGGTATGGGTTTATCTGCTGTGAAATAAAATTGAGCTATGTAAAATACTACCTACTCTGTATTTTATATTTTTAGCATGCACTAAATAATGCAATGATGATCAATCCTGCTCTGCTTCAAAATTGTTTTTAAAGCTTTAAAAAAAAACACATTTTTGCAGATTGTGTTCTTGAATATTCTGTTTTGATGGCACTGTGGTGGGGCTAAGTTGTCTTTTTTTAAAGCTTTTACACCCAGAAATGGGAATGGCTAGCAGAAGCTTTTTTTTTCCCTCTTGATCCCCTCTTAGCTCCATAAGACTCAGCAATATATAAGAGGAAAAAAATATCAACTTCTTTCCCCTAACCTTGTTCCCCAGTTCTGTAACCAAACCTATACTGCATCTGACAGTTTTTGTGAGGTGCACACAACTGCCAACATGAAACATAATGTAGCAAGATCTTAGGACTGTTACTCTCCTCCTAGGGGAATGCCCAAGATATATATGCTTGGCCCCTATATGTCCTGGGAGTTGCAGGCAGAGAACTATTCCACAATTGCAAAATCATAACAGGCAAGTAGTAATCATAATTTGAAACCTTGTCATGTCTGTAGGAGATACATGTTGAGTAAAATTGTATAAGGTCTCCTCCCTCCCTTCTATCTTTATTCCAAACCTTTGAAAATTTACTGAGAATTGTGTCTTTTTAAAAATTGGTGTGTAACGAACTCTCATATCTTATTTAAACTGCTTGTTCTAATATTCCTGAGTAAATTTGTGGGGTATTCGATTTCCATATCAGAAAATAAGACAGAAGTTCTTGATACTTTGATATTAACACAACCTTTTTAAAAGCTTCAAATAAATCATATAGGAATTTATCATTTAAGAGAGATAGGCCTCTGCATCTTAAGTATTACTATAGAATCCTAATATTCCATTCAGTATATTCTTACCCCAGCCACATTCACAAAAATTAAAAACACACACAGTTTTTTTACAGAGCCTTTGCCCGTATCATGTGTGCATATTTGTCAGTTATATATAAAATTATGTCAGTCAGAAATAATTTTAGGAATTGTGATGATCCTTTTCACATATAGAGTTGAGCCATACTTTTTGAGTGAATTCCAAACCACTAAGAGTAAGGAAATGAGGCAGTTCTTAGAATAGTAAAATATAATGAAGAGAAGTGATATAAATGTCATTCCATCTCGCTCCCTCACATGTATACACCTTTCAAGGATCCATTCAAATACTTTTTTCATGTTATGTATTTTCTGCCCCTACAGTGCTTTAAGTAATTTTCTAGTGTATTATTTGTCATAAATTATAACAAGTTGGATTAGAAGAACTTTAAGGAGGACGCAGAACCTAATGCCTACTTTTGCATTTTTTGTCTAGTGTTTTTTTGTTTCTAGAAACCTGTCTCCTCAGTAATTTATATTGAATACTATTTAGTATATTTGCTATCAAATGGTTTTTTTTTTCATTTTAGATGATATTGGTGCACATATGAATGTAGGAAGAACTTATAAAAATTTAAATAGAACCAAAGAAGCTGAAGAATCTTACATGATGGCTAAATCTCTGATGCCTCAAGTAAGTTGTCATAACTTATACCTACTATGTCATGCCAATTAGATGTCCATATTGAATAAAATTATAAGTTGGAAAGTCCTTGTTTTCTTAAATTTGTCAGTATAAACGGTGTCCAATGAACCATGTACTCCTGAAAATTTTATATAAAGAATGCCATTTATTTTCTAGTTCACGTAATTTTAAAAAATAAAAACTTTTATAGTCCACTTATAAAAACTAAATCCATAAGGTATAAATTTTAAATATTCTTGATAACAAGTTATCTATCAGTTAAATGATTTTAAATGAAAAAAAAATTTATTTATGTACATTAAGCATTAAATTCAACATAATTCCTATCAAAGAAGTAAAATAAAGTAATAAACTGTGTGGATACATCTTTATTGCTTTATTGTGTCCATTGGCTATTAAAATCACACACATCTATAAGACTCTTTGGATATAATCATTCATCCTCAAAATTGGAAAATCTGACTCTGCCCTTGACCTCAGAAAGATGACTCCAGGCTGCAATTTTCTTAATTGTAGCACTAATAAGAATAATTGGATAAATAGTTTGGTACATTTTTTAAAAACAAAGTTGGACCATATGATATCTTAAGGATTATTTCAGTTCTAAGATTCTACAGTTCTGTTCAATATGTTATTATATACATTTTATTAATTAAAATTTTGGATCCATATATATTATATACGATAATCTTTACTTATCCTGTACAATCAGTTAATTAGAGCATTTATTTCCAAGCTTCACCAGACAATTGAGATTTTGATATAACTGAAATAAAATTAACTACCCTTTTATCACAACCAGGAAATATTTTGCTGACATCATGAAAGTTGGCATGGTCTAACCACGCTGAACTGAAAGACAGGAGATCTCGGTTTTATTTCTTGTCTAAAACAAACTTACTAAGAGACTTTGGCTTCTGAAAATTCTCATTTATATGACTTCATTAAAAGATAGGTATAAATAGAAAGCTAACACTTATCCATTGAGCGGCATGAGTGAAAAAAATACATCTTTCAATGCCACAAAATATTATTTGATTTACATTTTTTTACTATTACAGGTGCTTTTACGTTTGTTTCATTATAATACAAAAGTAAGAGTAATAGCATAATCTTATGTCCTATGTATAATAATCCACTGGAAATACTTATTGGACTTTTGACTTGAGTACTGTGAGATCAAATTATGAAAATGGCTTTTTTCTAACAGATTATTCCTGGTAAAAAATATGCAGCCAGAATTGCCCCTAACCACCTAAATGTTTATATCAATCTGGCCAACCTGATCCGAGCAAATGAGTCCCGACTAGAAGAAGCAGATCAACTGTACCGACAAGCAATAAGCATGAGGCCTGATTTCAAACAGGCTTACATTAGCAGGTATTATTACTCACTTTAGAGCCATCATTATAGGAAATTGCAACTGTATGTGTATGTACATTTGGATCATTTTGACTAAATTGGGAAGGTTTTTTTTTTTCCCTTTTAATAATCTTACTTGGCATCAAGAAAATAGAAGAGCATAGGCTGTTTTAGGCTGACAGTCATATTTCATTGACTTGAAATGGACAGAGTAGTCCCTAACTTAATGATAGAAAACTTAGGTTTTGTATAAAAGAATGGGTTGACGCTCCTTAGTTTCATTCACTTTCATTCCCAAATTTATTTTTCTTTCACCTGAAATTGAAATTGTATTATAGAGTTGCTTCTGATGATGTCAGTTCTCAGGAACTTTCCTGAATAAATATTAGGAATTGACCATTTATTGATGATGTCTTTGCCACAAAGAAAAACTTTCAATTGTCAGTAAAAAATGTTTATTCTGAATCACATGTTAGAACTTAATTTCCCTTGTGTTTTATACATACTAGAGGAAATTTGTATGTACAACTTTGTTTTGTA
>JAKSZT010033579.1:11115-21504 GCA_026826555.1 Tolypeutes matacus
CCCCTCCCCCTCCCACCTAGTTACTATCTGCTTCTCCAGGGAAGACCTACGCAGCTGGTGCATTTGTCTATGGCTCCCTCTATGTCTGTCTGTCTGTGTCAGAGCCTGGGTCTCTGTCTACACTCGTGGTTCTCAAACGCTGCTGTTCATTAGCATCTGGAAAGCTTTCAAAAATCCCCATGCCCAGGATGTACCCCAGAGCAAATAATGAGTCAGAGCCCCTTCTCTCTCCGTTATAGACTTGTGGGTATGAACCTCGGTAAGGACAGAGTTGATGTCAGGCAGAGGAGTCACCTAGTCTGAGGTGGCCTCTCAGTTTCCTAACATTCTTCCGTCACCACCAACCTTCACTCCCCTTGGCCACTGCTCACAGAATCCTCCACCCCCACCCCGCAGACCCTCTGAGTTTGCGGTCACTCTCTTCTCTGCTCCCTTTACCTCATCCTCCTCATCACTTGCCCTGGTACTCATTGGGACTGCCAGTCCACTACCCCCATCACTTTCTCACTATCATCAGTCCCCTTCTGCCACGACCACCTGCCTCATCCTGCTTGGGCTCTGCAGACCACCACAACCGCTCCCCTGGAAACCCTCCCAACCCCTGTGCCCACCTCTGTTGCAGTGTCTGCCTGGCAAAGTGCCAACCATCACCAGCGCTGCTTGGAAAAGTCACACACCAGCCAGGTGTGTGACTTTAATTCACGATTTAAAAAAATATATATATTTAAAAACATTTTAAAAGATACTTAGATTACACAAATGTGACACAAGATGTGTACGGATTCCCATATGCCCCGCTCCCCACACCTCCCACACCCTCCCACATAAACAACATCCTTCATTAGTGTGGCACATTCATTGAATTGGTAAACGTATCCCGGGGCATTGTTGTTGAGCATGGACCGTAGTTCACATTGTAGTCTACACTCTCTCCTACACAGTTCTGCAGGCTATGGAAAGATATATAATGGCCTATACCTGTCATTGAAATGCCATTCAGGACGATTCCCAATCACGAAAAAAAACCCGCATTACCCCTGTCTTTCCCTCCCCCTGCCCCCAGAGCCTCCAGTGGCCACCGCCCCCACATCAATGCTGTAATTTCTTCCATTGCTAGACTCACAACAAGTCTATAGTAGAATACCAGTAAGTCCACTCTAGTCCATATTCATTCCCCAATCCTGAGGATTCTGGGATGGTGATGCCCACTCCACCTCTAACTCAGAGGGGGCTTCGATCCCATACAGCCGATGGATAGGACTCTCTTGCTTGCAGTTGTAGGCTTTTAATTGCAAGATTGCGAGTCTCGAAGGGGCACCCGTCACCCTCCCCCTGCCCCACTATGTCTCCCAGTTGCTATCCCCCCTTCTTTCTGAGCAGTGCTGCTCGAGTGTGGATTTGCCTGTGACTCTCCTAGGGATCTTGGTGGGGCCTGAGATGCTGCGTGTCTAACCAGCTCCTAGCTGGTGCCAATGTTCTGGTCCATGGACCCTACTCATTGCGACAAAGTCTTGGACGGCTCTTTTCCCACCTCTCCTCCCTCCTTGAACCTTGACTTCCTCTTCACTGAGACAACAGATGGATCCGATGCTCCCCCGCCATCCAACCACAAACCCATCTAGCTCCCCGCTCCTCCTCGACTTCCTTCCAGCTGCTTCAGTGGGGGAAGCCCCTTCTCCTGGGGAGGCCAATACCTCACCCTACCCGTTTGCAGGGACCTTGTGTTTTCTGGACTTGCCACTCTCCCCAGCTCTATCAGCCTCGCCCCCTTCTCCAGGAGCATCTCATCGGCACCCAAGCTCTGACCTCTCCTCCTTGACCCCATTATCTCCACCGAAATCTTCAATCTCCTGTACAAACTTCTTCGTTATCCTCTGCACTGCCACCTCCCAGTAGCTATTTGTTCTTATTATGGTCTTCACTTTCCTTTTAAAATTGAGTTGTAATTTTTATTCAAGTTAAGTATGCCCAGAGTTTAGAATCAATAAACATAGGCAGTCCCCACCCCCATTTCCCACTTCTCAGAGATAAACCATTTCAAGTTCTTTAGCTGATTACTAGTAGTCATTTTTACCCCCGTGTCTCCTACAGAACATGCTTACATCGCTTCTTTTTAGGTTGTAGGCATTATTTAGCAACTTCCCACTCTGGAAGATGAGGGTTTTTTTTTTAGCTCCCTTCCATCAACATCCTCTCCTACCCCCACCTCCCATCCCCCACCCTCCCAGTACAGTTGCATCACAATATTGATAAGCTCAGTAGTGTTTACATGTTGTGGAAACATTATTTACAGCTCTGTGTGTCATACTATGATTCCTTTCCTTTATCTGCACAAAAGTTTTGTTCTCCTGGGTTTAATAACATTTTTGGCAGGGAGGGGGCTTGGTTTTCTATGTGTTCATGACTAATTCAACTCCACATTCTCTCCCAGTTGTGTAAATCTCTTAGAAGTTCAAATACACACAGAAACTCTGAATAACAAAAAAACAGTAAATTGTACACTTTTTACCTAGTAGTGGTATTGCAGGGTCACATGGCAAATCTATACTCAACTTCTTTAGGAACTGCCAGTCTTCCATAGTGGCTGCACCATTCTGCATTCCCACCAACAGTGAATGAGTGTTCCTATCTCTCCACATCCTCTCCAACACTTGTAGTTCTCTGTCATTTTAATATTGTCCATTCTGATAGGTATGAAATGGTATCTCATTTTAGTTTTGATTTGCATTTCCCTAATCATGAGTGATGTTGAACGTTTCTTCATGTGTTTTTTTTTTTTTTGCCATTTGTATTTCTTCTTTGGAGAAATGTCCATTCAAGTCTTTTGCCCATTTTTTAATTGGGTTGTTTGTTTTTTTATTGTTGAGTTGTAATATCTCTTTATATATCATGGATATTAAATCCTTATCAGACATGTGATTTCCAAATATTTTCTACCATTGAGTGGGCTGCCTTTTCACCCTTGACAAAGTCCTGTGAGGTTCAAAAGTGTTTAAATTTGAGGAGGTCCCATTTATCTATTTTCCCTTTTGTTGCACGTGCTTTGGGTTTAAGGTCCAAGAAACCACCAATTACCACAAGGTCTTGAAGATATTTCCCTACATTTTCTTCTAGTGGTTTTATGGTCCTGGTTTTTATATTTAGGTCTTTGATCCATTTTGAGTTGATTCTTGTACAGGGAGTAAGATAGGGGTCCTCTTTCATTATTTTGGTTATAGATATACAGTTCTCCCCACACGATTTGTTGAAGAGACTATTTTGTCCTCTTAACATGGACTTGGAAGGTTTGTCAGAAACCAGTTGACCGTAGAAGTGAGGTTTATTTCTGGACTCTCAAGTCCATTCCACTGATCGATGTGTCTCTCTTTATGCCAGTACCATGCTGTTTTGACCACTGTAGCTTTGTAATATGTTTCAAGGTCAGGCAGTGAAATTCCTCCCATGTCGCTCTTCTTTCTCAGAATGCTTATGGATATTTGGGTGCACTTTCCCTTCTAGATGAATTTGGCAATTGTCTGTTCTATTTCTGTAAAGTAGGTTGTTGGAATTTTGATTGGCATTGCACTGAACCTATGAGTCAGTTTGGGTAGGATTGACATCTTCATGATATTTAGTCTTCCAATCCATGAACATGGAATGTCTTTCCATTTGTTTAGGTCTTCTTGATTTCTTTTAGCATTGTTTTGTTGTTTTCTGCATATAGGTCCTGTACTTCTTTGGTCAAATTGATTCCTAGGTATTTGAACCTTTTTGTTGCTATTGTAAATGGAGTTTTCTCCCTGATTTCCTCCTCAGGTTGTTCAGCACTAGTGTACAAAAACATTACTGATTTTTGCATGTTGCTTTTTGTATCCTGCCACTTTGCTGAACTCATTTATTATCTCAAGTAGCTTTGCTGTAGACATTTCAGAATTTTCTAAATATAGGGTCATGTCATAAGCAAATAGTGAGAGTTTTACTTCCTCTTTTCCTATTTGGATGCCTTTAATTTTTTTTTTTTTTTTAAACATTTTATTTTTATTTTTTTAAAGATTTTTATTTATTTATTCATTTATCCCCCCCTTGCTGCTTGTGCTCGCTGGGTCAGCTAACCACACCGTGCGGGTGGTCTTGCCTTCACCAGGAGGCCCCGGGAACCGAACCCGGGGCCTCCCATATGGTAAACGGGAGCCCTACTGATTGAGCCACAGCCGCTTCCTTCCTTGTATTCTTATCTTTTGAAGTGTTTTTATCAGGAAAGGATGCTGGATTTTGTCGAATGCCTTTTCTGCATCGATTGAGATGATCATGTAGTGTTTTTGCTTCAATTTGTTAATGTGGTCTATTGCATTGACTGATTTTCTTATGTTGAACCAGCCTTGCATACCAGGAATAAATCCCACTTGGTCGTGATGTGTAAGTCTTTTGATATGCTGTTGGATTCAATTAGCAAGTATTTTGTGGAGAATTTTTGCATCTATGTTCATTAGAGAGATTGGTCTGTAATTTTCATTTCTTGTAGTATATTTATCTGGCTTTGGTATTAGGTTGATGTTGGCTTCATAAAACGTGTTGGGTAATTTTCCTCCTCTTCAATTTTTTGGAAGAGTTTAAACAGGATTGGTGTTAATTCTTTTCGAAATGCTTGGTAGAATTCACCTGTGAAGTCATCTGGTCCTGGACTTTTCTTTGCTGGGAGATTTTTGGTGACAGATTCAATCTCCTTAAATGTGATTGGTTTGTTAAGGTCTTATATTTCTTGTAGCGTCAGTGTAGGTTGGTTGTGCATATCTAGGAACTTGACCATTTCAGCTAGGTTGTGTAGGCTGTTGGCATACAGTTTCTCATAATATCCTCTTATGATTCTTTTTATTTCTGTGGGGTCAGTTGTAACTTCCCCCCTTTCATTTCTGATTGTATTTATTTGCATCTTCTCTCTTTTTTTCCCTGTTAGTCCAGCTAGGGGTTTGTCAATTTTATTGATCTTCTCAAAGAACCAGCTTTTGGTTATGTTGATTTTCTCTATTGTATTTTGTTCTCAATTTCATTTATTTCTGCTCTAATCTTTATTATTTCTTTCCTTCTGCTTGCTTTGGGATTGGTTTGCCGCTCTTTTCCTAGTTTCTCTGGTTGTTCAGTTAAATCTTTAGTTTTAGCTCTTTCTTCTTTTTTAATATAGGCATTTAGGACTATAAATTTCCCTCTCAGTTTTGTTAAGTTGTGTTCTCATTTTCATTTGTCTCAATATATTTTTTACTGATTTCACTTGCAATTTTTTCTTTGATCCCGTGATTATTTTTTTAAAGATTTATTTATCTATTTATTTCTTCCCCTACCCCCTGTTGTTTTGTGCTCTCTGTCTGCTCTCTGTGTCCATTCGCTGCGTATTCTGTGTCTACTTGTCTTCTCTCCAGGCAGCACTGGGAACCGATCCTGGGACCTTCTGGAGTGGGAGAGAGGTGCTCAATGTCTTGCACCACCTCAGCAACCTGGTCTGCTGAGTCTCTCATTGTCTCTCCTCTGTATCTCTTTTTGTTGTGTCGTCTTGCTGCGCCAGCTCTCTGCTCTGGCCAGCACTCCTGTGTGGGCCAGCTCGCCTTCACCAGGAAGCCCTGGGAATCAAACCCCAGACCTCCTATATGGTAGACAGGAGCCCAATCACTTGAGCCACATTCACTTCCCACCAGTGATTATTTAAGAGTGTGTTGTTTGGCCTCCACACATTTATGAATTTACCTCTTTCCTGTCTATTATTGATTTCCAGTTGCATTCCATTATGATCTGAGAAGGTGCTTTGTATAATTTCAATCTTTTTATATTTATTGAGACCTGCATTGTGCCCTAACATGTGGTCTATCCTGGAAAGATCCATTGGCACTTGAGAAGAATGTATAATCCATTGAGTTTGGATGCAACGTTCTATATATGTCTGTTAGGTCTAACTTGTTTATCATATTTTTCAAGTTCTTTTTCCTTGTTGATCTTCTGCTTAATGATGTGAGTGGGGTGTTGAAGTCTCCAATGATTTTTGTAGAGTTGTCTATTTCTCCTTTCAGTTTTGCCAGAGTTTGTCTCAGGTATTTTGGGGCACCCAGATTAGCTGTGCAGATATTTATGACCATTATATCTTCCTGGTGGATTGTCCCTTTTATTAATACATAATGGCCTTCTTATCTCTTATAACTTTTTTTTGCATTTGAAGTCTGATTCGTCCATTATTAGTATAGCTACCCCAGCTCTTTTTTGGTTACTATTTGTGTGGAGTATCTTTTTCCAACCTTTCACTTTCAGCCGGTTTGTATCCCTGGGTCTGAGGTAAGGCTCTTGTAAGCATCATATGGATGGCTCATGTTTTTTTAATCCATTCTGTCAGCCTATATCTTTTTTTTTTTTTTTAAGATTTTATTTATTTATTCATTTATCCCCCCCTTGCTGCTTGTGCTCGCTGGGTCAGCTAACCACGCCATGCGGGTGGGCTTGCCTTCACCAGGAGGCCCCGGGAACCGAACCCGGGGCCTCCCATATGGTAAACGGGAGCCCTACTGATTGAGCCACAGCCGCTTCCCAGCCTATATCTTTTGATTGAGGAGTTTAATCCATTCACATTCAATGATGTTACTGTAAATGCATTATTTACTTCCACCCTTTTATTCTTTGGTTTTCATATATCATATCATATTTTCATCTTGTTCTCTTTTGGTTATCCTTTCTGCTATTCTTTCTTCTATACTCTCCTCCAAGCCTCTCTCTCCTGTCTTTTTCTTTCAGGCTCTAAGGCATCCTTTAATATTTCCTATAAAGATGGATTCTTGTTTATTAACTCTCTTAGTTTCTTTGTTTGTGAATATTTTATACTCACCTTCACATCTGAAAGACAGTTTTGCTGGATAAAGAATTCTCGGCTGGCAGTTTTTCTCTTTCAGTATCCTAATTGTATCATACCACTGTCTTCTTCCCTCCATGGTTTCTGATGAGAAATCCATGCTAAGTCTTACTGGGCATCCCTTGTATGTGATGCTTTGCTTCTCCCTTGCTGCTCTCAGAATTTTCTCTTTATCTTTGACATTTGACAGTCTGAGTAGTATGTGTCTTGGAGTAGGTCTATTCAGATTTATTCTGATTGAGGTGTGGTGCCCTTCTTGGACATATAAGTTCATTTCTTTCATGAGAGTTAGGAAATTTTCAGCTATCATTTCCTCAAATACTCTTTCTGCCCCCTTTCCCTTCTCTTCTCCTTCTGGAACTCCCATGACACATATGTTGTTGCATTTTGTGTTGTTAGTCAACTCCCTGAGTCCCTGCTCAATTTTTTCCATTCTTTTCTCCCTTCAATTTCAGCTTTTCTGTCTTCGGTATCACTTACTCTATCTTCTGTCATTTTGAGTCTGCTGTTGTATGCCTTTAATGTGTTTCTGATCTCTCCTATCGTGTCTTTCATTCCCATGAGCTCTGTTACTTTTCTACTCAGGATTTCAAATTCTTCTTTGAGCCCACTCAATATCTTCTTGATGTCTTTTATCTCTGTAGCTATATTGTCTTTCAACTCAATCTGATTTTGGTAATTTTTGTGCATCTCATGAATTAATTGTTTCAAATCCTACATCTCTTCTGGGACTTAGATACATTCTTTTTCTTGGGCCATGTCTTCCATTTTCTTAGTATGGCTTATAATTTTTTTGCTGATGTCTAGGCATCTGATTACGATGGTAGTTTACTCAAATGCTCCTTTCTTTCTCTTTCTTAGGGATTTAGTGGCAGGAGGCTGTGTGTTACTATTGCTCTTTGATTCTTGGTTCAACCTAGATCCTTAGGTTTGTCCCTTGTTAGTTGCTCAAAACTGGGCTCTGGACCCAGTAATGGGTTGCAGACCTGCTTCCTAGCACCTTGGGGAGGGAGGCTATAAAGGCTGGAAAAAGCCTCTCTTATTTACTTTTAATTTTCTCACATGCATGTCCTTGGTCTGCCAGCAGATGGTGCTCTTTGCCAGTCCTCTCAGTCAATGCCTGCTTGGAGTGTATTTGTTACAACACAGACCAGATCGATGTGATAGAGGTTCCTGCCTGGAGGCTAAGAGCCTTGTAATTCAGACTTTCTCAGAGACAGTTCCCCAGCCTTCTCTGGCAGCCCCCTCCCTTTTCCTGGGTAGGAAATAATTCCACTCCCCTCTGCATCCTCAACAATCAGTCTCAGTTAGTAGAGAGGGAGATTGAGAGGGTCGGATCTCTTTAGTTCAGGATCTCTTTAGTCTCAAGCTGGCTCCCAAGGCTAACAATGGTGCGGTCCCACTTGGCCTGGAAGGGCTGGTGGGACACAGCAAACCAAATCTGTGGGTCAAAAGCTGCGCCAGCCTTAGGCTATGCCCCTCTTTCTCCCCTTTCCTGGGGTAGTGGATCCCTGGGCCCCCCTTTGTCTGTAGCTGCTCAGAGGTCTGAGAATTCTGAAGTGTCTTTAGTGTGGGGGTAGGTGCTGGTTTCAACTCATAGCTTTGCCATTGCAATTCCCCTCCTTTGTCGCTCTCTCTTCCGGGCGGTGTCCAGCCTTTGCCTGGTGTCCTAATTCCTAGAAAATCTTTCTCCAGGCTGTTTCAGCCTGCCTTTAGCTACTTTTCTGGGAGAGAAGAGTCCCATGTCTTTCTAGTCCGCCATCTTTCCAGAAGTTAAATTGTAAACTTTAAAAGGGTGACTTTTATGGCATGTGAGTTGTATCTCAATAAGGCTGTTATTTTAAAAAGTACAAATGCATTAGGCATTCTATCAATTTCATTTCCTTGAAGAAATTGCCCCTAGAACCTTCTGACTTATTCCAATGGGAACTGCCTGCCCTCCAGGCCTGCTGCCCAGAGAAGCTGCCCTGGAATCCCCTTTCACCATTATCCTGGAGATTCCCTTCACCTCTCTCTTGTTTTGGATCCTCTGTTTCCTGGATCCCAGGCCGTACTCTTGGTTTACTCTCTTGTTTTAGTGAAATATATCCTTCAGTAGCTTTCTGAGGAAAGGATGCCTGGAAGGTAAATTTTTGGAGCCTTTGCAAAACTGAAAATATCTTTTTTCTACTGTCACTTTATTAATAGTTTGGCTAGGTATAGAATTCTGGACTGGAAATAAACTTCTTCCATACTTTTGTAAACATAGTCTCCTGGTTTTGTTTTTGAGAAGCCTGATGCCATTAACATTCTTGAGACTTCATAGAATCTTCTAGAATTCTTTTCTTGTCCCTGTGTTCAGAAATTTACTGGTGATTAGCTTTGATATGGATCTATTTTTATCCTTTCACTGGGCACTCAACAATCTGGAAACTCAGATCCTTCAGTTCTGATAAATGTTTGAAATATCTCATCGATCCTGTCCTTCCCTCTACTTTCTCTGTTCCCTCTTTCTGAAACTCCATTGTTCAGGTGTTAGACTCCTGGACTGGCCCTCTAATATTCTGACTTTTTCTTTTCTACTTTCTACATTGTGGCAGCCATGGAGGTACCCTGTTTGGTTCTCTCTTCGAGAAAGAACTTATTCAGGTGCAAGGAGTGCAGATGGCTGACAGCCTCCAATAGCTGTGCCTTCAAGATCTGCCAGTGTTAGAGTCAAGACCAGGGTCTTCTTGGGCAGCCCCAGCCAATGACTGAGCACACCAGAGACACTAAACCTGACTCTGTCTGTCCCATGTGGGGCTCTTCTAATGGGCAGTCTCTGATGTGGAGCTCCTTTTGGTGCTGGCTGAGACTTCAGTAGATCTGCATGGAATTCTGAGGTGCTCCCTGCCCAGTTCTATTTCCTTCCCTCTTTCTTTCACAGGTGTCACATCTGCATCATGGTTTGAAGACTCTCTTGGTTCAATGTTGCTTTCACCTTTTTTAGTTTTCCCATGCATTAGCTCCTCCCCCCCAAAACAAAACAAAACAAATTTCTTGCGCTCCTAACTCCATATGAGCATCTGTTTTATTGGAGGACCTGAACTGACGCATGTGATTTTGTATTTTTGCTCTACTTTTTGGGAAATTAACTTAACTTTATCTTCTAACCCAGGGATCAGCAAATTTTTTTTTTCTGGAAACAGCTCAATAGTAAATATTTTAAGCTTTGTGGGCCACATGGTTTCTGCCAGAACTACTCAACTCTGCCGTTGCAGGGAAAAGCAGCATAGGCAACACATAACCCAATGGGAATGGCTATGTTCCAATAATACTTTATTTACAAAAACAGGTGGTGTGGGCCGTAGTTTGCCAACCCCTGTTCTAACCCATAATTAAAAAAAAAAAATTAAGTCTTTCTGCTGTGATGTCTTAATTTACAAGAGGTTTTTTGTTTTGTTTTATTTGGAGTTTTTTTTTTTTTTTTTTTAATAACATCTAGTTTTTATTTCATGATTGCAGTATATTTTCTTAAATCTCCGAATATATTGATGGTTTTTTTTTTA
>JAKSZT010033615.1:0-18344 GCA_026826555.1 Tolypeutes matacus
TGAGGAAAGTGAGCAGTCTCTGAGAACCATTGTCTGAAAGATAGGTTAACAAAGGAGAGTAAGAGAAGAGCAGGCTTTGAGCCATCACCCATATGGACGTAATCTATGGTAAAGGGATAGAATGTGGTTGCATGTTGGGGGATGGGGCAGAAGAGTGGTGGTGTTCCTGGGTTTGGTCGTGCAGCACTGGGGGGTGGGTGGATTACGAAGGGCTGATTCAAATCCCCAGGGCATGTAACTGTGAATCTTGACATTCCATGGGTTGGGAGAGGGGGGTATCATGGGCCCTGGGGGGCTGGGGAGAAGGGAACAGTCAAGATCTAATGGGTTGTTTGGTGGTCATGGGGAAGGATTTTCATTACCTTACAGTAATGGACACAGGACATGGTAAATATCATCAAAATTATTAAACTGTATCATCTAAATTGTAAACTATACTGTAAATCACTGACAATGTTTAGTTGCTATATTTTGCTATCTGTATAACAGTTATAACAATGCTAACAACCAAAAAAAGAAAAGGGTGGGGGAGTTAATATGGGGTGGGGAAGGCGGGGTGGTTTGGTATCTGGGAGCCTCTGGCACTCTGTGTGTGACTTTGCTGTGACCTAAAACTTCTTTGAAAATTAAATGAAAAATTGGGAGACAGTGGGGATTGAGAGGAGGAAGGTGTCATGGCACACCAGACGTCCGATAACACAGTGATAAAGGGAAGGAAAAAAGGGATGAGAGAAAAGAGAAAGGAAAAAAAAATGAATATATATATATATATATATATATTTTTTTTTTAAAGGCATTTCCTTTGCTTTTTTGCCCATTTTTTGAATGTCCCAATCCACTAATTATATTTTATTTTGTTTTGTTCTTTGTTTGATTATTTGTTTTTTTTCCTTCTCTCTTTTTTTTCCCCTTGAGTTTCCTTATGTTTGTCTCTTGCATGTACGCTTATCACACTTGTTTCTTTTTCCTAGTAAGTGTATTTGATTATTTTATGGACTAAATGTTCATGGAGGATTTGGATTACAGAAGGGTTACAATGGGTACTGCAGGGGATTATTGGGGGGGGTGTCTGGGGGGGGTTTCTTGGGGATTGGTTCATCCGAATATACATGAAAGATATACAAAATCATTCAAAGAATCGGGGAATGGGGCATGGTCACGATGAGTGGATAATCACACAATAAATGAGGGAATCTGAATTCCTAGCCTGGAGAGCTCTGCCACAGTCTCCAAGGGAACAGCAATAATCCTCTGAGTGTAGGGACAGTGCCTGTCAAAATAGGATGACCCACTGATGTGTTTTTTTTTATTGATGACTACCCTTGTGAGTATTTGCTCTTGTAAATGAGACTTAGCCTGCAGTTGTGGGGTGCCTAAGGGTTGCCACCTGAGAGCCTCCTTGTTGCTCAAATGTGGCCTCTCTCTAAGCCAAACTCAGCATATGATTGCATTACCTTCCCCCCAACGTGGGACATGACTCCCGGGGATGAGCCTCCCTGGCAATGAGGGATTAATACCAAGTGCCAACTGGCAGCTTTGCACAGTGGCAGTATCGTAGCCAAGGAGGTTTATCCAAGGCACGATTATTGCTAATTTAAAACTTTTCCCAAGTGCCAACTGGCAACACAACTGGAAAAAGACCTTGTTTAAAAGGGGGAAATGGTAGCGACAAATGAGTTCAAGTGGCTAAGAGACTTCAAAGAGAGTCGGGAGGTCATCCCAGAGGTAACTCTTACGCACATCTCAGTAGGAGCTCATAGAACATCTAAGCGCCCATCACCCCACTCAGTGGGGTTCCTGAGAGCTCCGGAGACACCCTGGTCCTATATAAGGGGGTTAGCCCCAGAGACTGATGCCTTATCAGTGGGTTCTATTTTGGAATCTGTGCTCCTGAGAGTGACAGAATTGGACTCAAATAAGTCCTCCCTGCACATGGTTCATCAGTCCCTTCTATACAAACCTATATGTGATGCTGGAGTTTTTAGGTATACTTCCAGAGACTGGAGCCTCCCGCCTACCTATGTGCCAGGTGTGCATGAAATCTAGGTGGAGCTGCAACTCCTACCCTACAGCTCAATGGACTCATCCAAGTCACCTGGTGAGGAGACAACGATGGGAAATGACCATCCCAGGGAATGGAGAGTGCCTGCATCTGCAGGCAGGATCATCCCACCCACCATATCCATGGGATATAAGCCCTCTCTCACTTGGAGTTGGAGTGGACATCACCATCCCAGTCCCCTCAGGATTGGGGGAAGAACTATGGACTAGAGTGGACTTGATGGTATTCTCTTGTTCACATATGGTGATTCTAGCAATGCAAGAAATTATAACAATGAGGTGGAGCCAGTGGCCACTTGACACTTTTGGGGTAGGGAGGGGACGAGCAGTTGAAATACAGTGGCTTCTTTGGGAGTTGGAGGTTTTTCTGAGTACTGCTGTGGCAAGGGATATAGGCCATTTTAAATCAGCACACACCACTCAGAACTGAGTGGGAGAGAGTGTGGTCTACAGTGTGAACTGTGGTCTATGGTTGGTGGCAAGGCTCCATGATGTCTAAGTTCATTGAGGTTGGTGGGCCACACTGTGGGAGATGTTTGTGTGGGATGTGGTGGGAGGTGTGGGAGGTGGGCAACATGGGAATCCCAGTGGGTTCCGTGTAATATTTTAGGTAATCTAAGCACCTCTTAAAATATATGTGTATATATATATATATAAATAACATTTTTGTAAGCAAATACACATATATGCATATATATTTATATATCATTTTACAAATGTTTGTATGTATTGTGAGAATTTTGATTTTTACCCATAATAAAAAAAAAGAAAAAAAAAAAAAAAGAGGCATTGAAGAGCACACTGGCTTCAAATCCCAACTCTGCCACCCACTAGCCATGTGACCTTGAATGACTTACAGCTTCTGTGCCTCAATTTCCTCATTCATAAAGTGAGAACAGTAGAGTAAGGACACACTAAATTATGGCTGCTATTGTTATTGGTGGTGGTGGTCAGAAAGTCTTGTTTAAGCCAGGGTGTGTCCCCTTCTCACAATGTCTTTATATCATAGTATATATGATAGTATTCCCCCCCCCCTTTTTTTTTTTTTTTACCGGGAGGTAGCGGGGATCGAACCCCAGGTCTCTCCATATGGTAGACGGACGCCGAACCTTTTAAGCCACATCCATTTCCCAGTATTCTCCTTTTGAAGGCAAAACTCTGCTTTCAACCAAGCTCATAAAAATAACATTAAGAACCTAGATTTCTCAAACCAAAATACTTACATTATTTCATAAAATAATGTATGGGAGCTAAAAAACAATAATCTCTCACAGAATTCACACTCATGAAGAGGAAGAAGCTAATTTAAATCAGTAGTTTAAACTAACTCATTTCCACACACACAAAAAATGCATTCTTATTGTTTGATATAGCCACTGTAGACATTCTCCTAATTAAGAGATCGCTATGGGTTTCGCTTTTTAAAGATATAATCTAGGCAATTTCACTGATTAGTTTTCATAATATTTCAGATTAGTTTTATTATCAAATAACATCCCATTCAAAATATCAATTTATCTTTTAAATCTTTAGGAAGTAAAGTATCATTAATTTAACTATATATTCAGGATTTGGGGGTGACATTTTCACCAAATTTCTTTAGAGACACAGAATATTAATTAGCAACAGGGATAGCTAAAATTTATTACATATCAATTAAACACTTAAGAAGCTAGGTGCTACTTTTTACATGCTATCTCATCCTTTTAATCCTTTGATGGAAGTACAGGCTTCTTTTACAGAAAAATCTCAGGCTTGAGGTGGATTATTAAATGGTTCTGAGAGCTAATGGCTAGCATCCATGTGAGATTTTTACCACAAAAACATACAGAACTGCACTTCTCAAACTTTATTGTGCATGTGAATCACCTAGGGAACCTTGTTAAAATGCCTATTGTGATTCAGAAGGCCTGAGGTAAGGCATTTCTAACAAGCTCTCAGAACTTGGTGGGGCTGCTGGTATATGATACACATTTTGATAGCAAAGATGAACAGGTTGTAATAGGCCACACATCACAAACAAAAAGTCTTTAACAAATAAAATTTTTTAAAATTTCAAATTTTCTCAAAAATTACAAGATTAAAATTAGAAACATTCATATTTCTTGATGGGATTCTGAACTTTCTAACATCACAGAACCATTTTATAACAACTTCTGTTTTCCAGTTTAAATTTAGAATCCAATTTCTTGGAGTTTTCAGGGGGGTGGGGTGTTCCCTAAAGCCCTGGATATTTTTCAAGGAAGTATCAGGCATTGAACACACATAATCTCACTTTCAAGATTCTTGAGATTGGACAACTGGCAGAGTAAGGCTAGATCTTAGGATCTGGTCCCAAAAGTTCTTCCAGATGAAAAGTAAAGCTCTACAACAAAATAGTACCTTACCAAAAAGCAAAAATAAAAACCATTGGCTTCCATCCCTGAACTTAGGTGACAAAATCCCAACAATGATGTGATAACATTTTGTACAAACTACTGTATTTCAATATTTTACATGAAAAATTGGTTCAGCTTTGTCAGTACCATGTTCTATTTACTTTTAAAAGGCCACAGCCTAAACAAAGCAAGTTTACTGGAAGCCCTGTATTCCATCTGGGCCCATCTCCCCCATTCTTTTTGCTAGCAGCAATGCCTAACTACCAAACCAATATATATTTGAGAGCATTGCAACTTACTGCAAAAGGCCAGTTTAAAATTCTACACAGGGATAACCTGCTCTATTTGTCTTTCCTTAGAGTCCTTCAAAACTACTCTCCAGTCATCAGCAGAACAAGCCTTTCACCCAGGAAAGAGATAAAAGAGTCTATGATCCTACAAGTTATAAACACTGAGACCTTTATTTAAGAGGTGTTGGTACATCATATTATTCCCAAGGAATGTTCATCTGTGTACTCAGCTAAGCACAAGATGTTTGAAAGAAACAAACTGCACATATAATTCCCACCCCGGGGAGTCCTGCTACATTCTCAAATAGAGTGTCAAGAATCTCTAGAGTACATGGGCAATGCCTAGCAAAGGAGGACAGACCAATACACCAGGCCCTTGATATTGATGGTTGTACTTAAGTACCTTGTCCTTGTGAAATTGAAACATACCTTAGTAATATTTATTACCTAAGAGTTATCTCCTGAAAACCTCCTTCTTGCTCAAATGTGGCCTCTCTCTAAGCCAAACTTAACATAGAAACTCACTACCTTCCCCCCAGCAT
The DNA here is from genome assembly GCA_026826555.1 of Tolypeutes matacus. Lineage (NCBI taxonomy): Eukaryota > Metazoa > Chordata > Mammalia > Cingulata > Chlamyphoridae > Tolypeutes > Tolypeutes matacus. The sequence goes on from JAKSZT010033615.1 coordinate 5,272, forward strand.
GGGTCGTGACTCTCAGATGTTGCTAGTGGGGGAAATTGTGGGAGGGGAAGGGGGTGAGATATATGGGAATCTCCCATATTTTCAGTGTAACATTTATGTAATCTATAGCTTCTTTAAAAATAAAGAAAAAAATGCACATGCATTGCAGTTTGGTGCAAATGGCTTCTCTGGCTGAGAAGTTTTATTGACAGGCCTCAGAGGAAGGTCTGCCTGTAAGTGGGAACATAGGGGGCACATATTTTTTTCTGAGCTGGAGCATGCCCTGTCCAAAACAGAGCAAAACTATTGCCCAGAGAGGTCTGTTACAAAACCACAAGACAGGGGCCGAGCTGAAAGCTCCTGAGAAATGGCTCTACTATGGACAAGTCCAACAGAAAATTCTCTGTTTCTGTTACTTCCAACACTGGCTGCCCTTCCAGGGTGATTTAATTCTGGATACCAATTGGGAAGTGCCAGCCACTGTGCTGGGGCAGCAGGCTCAAGGATGTTCTGTCTTTAGGTTAATTAGGAAGAATCAGAACTCTGCAGTATAAACTGGAGACTTTGTGGACAGATCCAGTCTCTCCCACTGCATCTAGGCTACATACTTCCATTCCACGTATATTTGTTGTGTGTCTACCACATGCCCTGCACTTTTCTAAGCACCAGAGAGGAAACAAGACCAAGTCCTCAGTGGTGAAGGCAGAGATAGATAAGGACTGTGGGGGTGGAGGTTATGCTGGCCATAAAACAGGCCACAAGTTGCAAAGACCTCTAGTGCCCCAGGACCAGCATGAGCCCAGTGCCAGTTTCTGTGCATCATCAAGCCCCAAAATGAAACAAGCCCTCAAATAGTGATGCTGTGAGGAGGGGGCTGGCAGGCTCCAGCCAGGGGCAAGTTCCCCAGCATAGGTCAGAACGTGGCCTGGGACCCTGCAAGGAAGAAGGGGTACGGGAGCTGGGGTCCAGCCCATGAGCACGCAGCAGAGGACCACCTGGCCTGTGCTCCCGAAGGGGGAGGGGGGAGGGAAAGAGCGCAGCTAGGCCTTATGTCCAGCACTGGGTCTCCAAACGGCACCCACCACTTGGGCGATCTTGCTGTGGCCGAACACACTTCGCAGGGAGTCTGGGTCGCAGCACAGGCTGCCCAGCCCAGGGTGCTGGCTCACAGACTTGATGGTGGGCTGGACTGGGCGGCTGGTGCCAGAGATCAGTGCTTGAGGTCTTGCCCTTGGAGCTGTCCAGCTCATCACAGCTCAGCATGCTGCCTCCTGCCTCGGGGTCACCCCGCAGCCGCCTCCTTCTCTGTGCCTGCCTGGCTTAGGCCATGGCAAGGTCAGCTCATGCTGGGCTTCTGCCACCTTGGCAGCAGGAGGGAGGGAGGGGAAGTGGGTGGGGCAGGCCATGTGGGGGAGGGAGCAGTGCCTGCAAGCTCGCTGTTCCCCTCAGGCCCCACCCCAGGCCCTGCCTTCACCTGCACAGCGTGGAAGGGCCGGGGCTACTCCTCTGCCCCTGGTGGTCCTGGCACAGGCCGGTAAGGAATGGGAGCTGAAGTAGGGGGAGCTCCAGGTGGACCTAGGGTTCTGCCTCAATTTCGTCTCTGGAGGCTGAAAGAGCAGGGTCAGCATCTGGGCTCCTTCACTGCGTGCCATGCAACAAACCAGTTCTGAGGTTGAGCCAGGGCAGAAGCAGGGCAGGCATGAGGCATAGGGGTGAGAGTGGGTGGCTTAGTACAGGGTCTGCATGACATACACACCATCAATATATGTGAATAACATCCAAAGTTCTGAATCTGCCAGCTTAACTGAGGAGGGAAGCTGGCACACAGTGACCTCGGTGATTAATGTTAGTTTCCTCTTTTAGCTGAAAAGGTTTTTGCTATCTCTAAGCATTGAGTCAGGTTAAGCACAAATTTTATGCTGAAGGGCATTAATTAAAGACACATTTGCAAATCAAGTGTGAAGGCTAATTTTAAGATTAATAAAACCCTGGCTTTCTAAGAATTGTTGCTTTGATGTTGAGTCCTTGCACACCTCAAGGACAAAAATTTTCCAAGTGTGAGGATGGTCAATTCAGGTGATGGCCTTGGTCCCAGCCAGCTGCAGGCAGCTGGTGGCTGGCACCACTGAGGCGGCCTCAGTCCCCACTTTATCCTTAGGCCTGTGTCCAAAAACAATTGATAAAACTAGCTTGCAGCAAAAGTTCTCTAAACAATCCTGGGGCCAAGGACATTTGAGGAATAATAACATAGTATGTTATATAATCTGATAGACATGCTATTCTTACCATTGTATCAATATGTTATTGCATGCCAAAAAATGAGATCATCTGTGCTAATAAAAACCAACCGGGCAGCCAGAAGGCTGCTGATTGTCTGTCGCTGTGCTGCAGCCTGGTACTTCTCCTCATGTATTTTTTTTTCGCTTGCCCCCCTCATGAGTCCCTGTCTTGGATGTGATTAACACCAAGCTTTAGGCACTGAGCAAGGCACATGAAGAAGGTATTATTATTATTCCCATTTTACAGAAGAGAGGACAAAGTCTCCACAGCAGACGTGGCTTGTCCAAGGTCACAGGACTTGGTGGTTCCTAGTACCTAGGCTCCAACATTTTTCAGTGTACATTGTTGCCTAATATATAATTCAATTGGGCTTGTGAACTGCAAGCTGAGCTAAATATCACAATCAAGCAGATTTCAATTTAAAGGACTTCTCAGCATTTGGTTACCAAATATGGGAAAGACAATGATGTGGACACACTGCCAGTTAAAGGTTAGCTAGATGGTGGCTCTGGCCTCTGTCCCCTCTCCAAACTCCAGTGAAGTGATAGTTACAGGGATTTTTTAAGGGCATAAACCTTCTGGGGACACAGAACAGGAAAGGAGACAATGACAAGAAAATGTTTGAAGATTGAAAGCAAATGGCAAGTGGTAACTGACTTAGATCCAAGAAAGCTAAACTCTAAACTGCAGTGAGAGGCTGAAATGCAATTCAGGTTGTATCACAGAATAAAAGGCTCAGAAATGGGCAGCTCCAAGTACATCTAGATGTGTGGGTGAAGGCAGGAGTAAAAAAAAAACAGAGGATTAATTGAAACTCTGTGCAAGAAGCAATTGCCTCCCTGGATCCCCTCCCACACTGTAGGCCACCCCACCCCCCATCCTAGCAGAAGACTGAAGCTTTATTCTCTGGAGAAGGTAGAAAAAGAGTCTGGTAGCTGGAGATCAGTAGGCACAGTTGTGAGCAGGAAACAATACTGAAAATGTGGGTGGATTAAGTAAAAGTTTGCATACTAAATATTGAGACTTCAGACTCCTTTTCCTAGAACATGGTGGCCAAGACCATCTAGGCAGAGGAGACTTCTCTAGGAAATGTGAGAAGCCCAAGGGGAAAGATATAAAGATCCTGACAAGGTAGAGCCCAGCTAGTCCACCCCATACTGATCCCACTGTTGAGAAATCTCATCCACAGGACAGAACTTCCAATGAGCTTATTAGGAACCCAATTTGAAATAGTCTTAAAGGCAATGTTAAATATGGAGACTAAATCACATGCAGCATTAAATACTTTCAAACACTTTCCTAAAACAAAATTTTAAATGAGAAATTAAAACTTCTGTTCATTAAATATTTTAAAAAACATCAATTAGAAGTGCTACTACAGGGAAGCTTATTTCATTAGTATACTGCTGTATTATTTCAGTTTTGCATCAGATCTAAGAATTTTGCTTTGTCCAATAATGTGCAGATGAATTTTTTTGATCCACAAAAGTCTGTTCAGGTGCTTCAACAACTCTACAACTGCACCAAATTTGGCATCCCCTAAACCTCAGTAAATAGGGACCAATGCTGTGAATGGGAACATCTGAGGTGCAGAGGCCAGTGAGATGCAGGCCTCAGGCTTCCTGGTAGTTCCCCCACAAGTCCAGAAACCCTAACCACTCCATCCCCACCAGCCACCCCTCCTATCCATGGTGTTTTTAAGTAGAGCTGCAGCTGCCACTTTGCTGGAAAAGATATTTAATGCCTCTTTTTTTTAACAAATAAAAAGCAGTTTATTAACACAAGGGGTGCAGAAAAACTCTACATTTGAAAAGGAATGGGGAAAAGGCAATATGTAACACTGATAGACTTGATAACATAAAATTTACACACTTTCACACATTTCTCCCAACTACCTCTATATGTACATAAAATAATTAAGTTGTAAAGAGCAATGTTGGTGAATTCAGTAAAATAGAAGAATAAAAGCATTCAGTCCCTTGTATACAAAAGCAAAGGATGTGAACAGAAAGAGCAGTAGAGGAAGTAATCAGCAAACACAGCCACAATATATCCAGCCTCACCAGTACTAAAATAATTACAAAGGAAAGTTCTTTGGTATAACCCATATAGCCACTATTAAATAATTTTTTTATGAGAATAGACATCTAGAGACAGCATGCCACAAAATGTCTCATGGAATACATTGTAAGGTAATATGATGTCTGTTGGCCTGGATCTTGATCTAGAGTAACAAACTCAAATAGAATGCATCTTAAAAGTAATAGATGTTGGCCTCAAAGTGTGTATTGGCTCCCTTAGCTGCAGGCAGGCTCAGTGATGTGCTCTCTTCAGAACTGCTTACTGCATGGTGAAGCCTGGTGCCACTGCTGCTGCCTGTACCACCACTGACCTTCAATGACCACTGCTACCCCTTGCCTTGCAGCAGGCAACCTTAAACAAATTTATAGAGGAACTTATGAAGTTTGAAGTTGCCACAAAAATAAGTGTATGTGAAGCACCTTACAACACAGCTCTTGTGGAGAAAGAAGGCATCCATGTTCTTGATTGGCCTTTTCATGATGGTGCACAACCATCCAACCAGATTGTTCATGATTGGTTAAGTCTTGTAAAAATTAAGTTTTGTGAAGAACCTGGTTGCTGCATTGCTGTTCATTGTGTTGCAAATCTTGGGAGAGCTCCAGTGCTTGTTGCTCTAGCATTAACGGTGGAATGAAATATGAAGATGCAGTACAGTTCATAAGACAAAAGTGGCATGGAGTTTTTAACAGCAAGTAACTTTTGTATTTGGAGAAATATCATCCTAAAATATGGTTGCATTTCAAAAAATCCAATGGTCACAGAAACAACTGTTGTATTCAATAAAAGTGGGGTGCCTGATGCTATTGCCTTGGAAGTAGAACTTGAGAGAGTACCTAATTTGTCAAACACATTAGCCAACATGTTGGTGAATAAGTCTAATGAAGCTTTCATAGGACATTGAAAAGCAGTTTGACCATGCTACAAACTTGACATAATTGCAGTCTCTGTGGGTTACCATGAGCCTATTTGGATTCTTGCTGGTCAGCGTTTAAAAACGGGCTTATCATTTGTATCAGTTGACCTTTCCTGAAATCAATATATAAGAAATTTTGAGAGATTGCTAGCAGAAGGCTCTGAGTTCTAGGCTTCTAGGTTCTTGGCTTATGTCACATAAAAGAATTTAAGGACATGCCATGGGGTAGGCTAGGGAGTAAAGAGTTTATTAAGAAACAAGAAGAGTACCCAGTCCCAGACAGCGACTATAGGTGTGCTACAGGATGAGTCACATGTCTGGGGCCCCAGGTCAGCCTTTTTAAAGTCTTTCCTCCTCCCCCTTCATAATGTTGGGGAGGTGCCCCAGCTGTTTGTTTTCTGATTGGCTGCCCTGCCTGTTAGTTCTCAGGGGGGCAATGGTGATGCTTTTTGCTTGAAGGTACCTGGGACTTCCCCTTGACCCTGGAAAGAGTTCCAAGCAGGATCTCTTGGCCAGGGTCACATGGGATCTTTCTAGCAGCCTTCACCTCAGGAGGTTTCTAGGTGGACTCACTTGGGCATATGGTCTGCTGGCCATGTTGTCTGCTGGGCATGTTTTCTGCCAGGTCTTCAGCTGTGACCCATCTTCCCTTTCCCTATATTAACCTGCCTCAAGGTTAGGTGCCAAAATACCCAGTACAATATTTGTATATTTCTAGTATCATACAGAACATAAAATCCCAGGAGCTATGGATGCTCTAGACCTTATGTGGTTTATTCCTTCAGTCATTTCAAACACTCAAAGTAAGGTCTATATGGTTATTTGCCTGTTCACATTATGTTTACATATCCCACATTCATACCAGTATGCATCAGGTTTGCATAACCATTGAATTTGGGATTTTTACTGAGTCTTAGGTGACTATTTAATGTTTATTTATAAAATCTCATTTTCCAACTTCAGAAAAAACCTCCATTTTGAAAATCTTCATTGTACAGAAGCACACATGTCTTTAATGTCTCCAGACAGAAAAAAAAAGTCGTACAGTTAATTTAATGTTTGCACCTTGGGGTGCAATTTAACTGGGAGGGCCTGACAAATGAATAGGAGGAGGCTATTAAATAATTTTAGTAAAATGTTGCTTTCATCTAGTGCAGAACATGTAGAATAGGCTTTTTAATTTAGCAAATATTTTTTAAAAGATAGAGATGATTTGTCATGGTAGCTATAATAATTCTTAATCATAAAATTTCTGAAATTCTTTTAATTTTTTCCACATCTATTGGAAGTTGTTTACCAGCTATTTTGTTTGAAGTTTAATTTTTCCCCTTCTCTTCCCAACTTTTTGCAAAAAAGAGTAAGTTTCAGCTAATGAATTCAGCAGACATCTAATTTTTAAAAAGATGTATTTATTTATTTTCCTGCCTCCCTGAGATGGCTCCTTCATCTGTCTGCTCATTGTGCTCACTGTGTTTGCTTGTGGTGTCTGCTTTTCTTCTTTTGGAGGCATCAGGAACTGAACCTGGGACCTTCCATGTGAGAGGTGGGCACCCAATTGCTTCAGCCACATCTACTCTCTCTGCATGCTGTGTCTTCTCATTGTGCCAGCTCATCACATCATCTCATTGCATCAGCTCATTGCATCAGTTCCTCTTCTTTAGGAGGCACTGGGATCTGAACCTGGGACCTCTCATGTGGAAGGTGGGCACTCAACTGCTTGAACCACATCCACTCCCAGACATCTAATATTTTATATGCCTTTTGAGCTATGTAACTTAATATTTGGATATTTAATAATTTGTTTTATTATGTAATTGATAAAATGGTGATGCATATTAATGTTAGTTCAACCATATAATTTATACTGTCAGGGAATGTGTAGTTATAGTTCTGTGGAAGAAATAATTTGACAATGTTCTCCAGCTTGTGAAAACCTAGAGCAAGAGCTTAAACATCTATATAAATAATGAAATAAACAAAGAGATGCCCTCACTTAACTGTATGTTCTTTCACTGCTGTTAACCAATTTTGCCCTCCTCCCCTTAATGGCAAATTTCCTGGGGCAAATGTTTTTCTTTTCTTGGAACTACTTCACCCCTCCCATTCCTTCCTCTATTTGGGCACCGAATCTCATTACTAATTGTCAACAATAACCTCTCCCTTGTTCAGTCCAATCAACACTATATATATATATATTTTACCAGGAGGTCCCAGGGATTGAACCCAGGTCTCTCCATATGGGAGATGGACGCCTAACCAGTTGAGCCACATCCGTCCCACAACACTACATTTTTAACATAATAAATGCATTAGTTAATTAGTCAAGCAAGCACTGTCATCTTTAACTCTGGGAACAGCTGGATTAGCTCTCAGATGACCTCAGTTTAAGTTCTCAGCTTCCATTCTCTCTAAGCCTTTATTTCTCTAGCTACTGGGCTCTCTTAATATCTTAATATTCTTTGTTACTTCCCTCATCTCACTGGATTAATTTAGGAGATTAGTTTGGATGCCTTTGATTAGTTGACATCTAAAAAAGAAAAAATTTTCATGCAAAAAAAAAGCAAATAAGTAATTAATGAATTTTTTTTAAAAATAGCCATAATACAATGATCATGCCTTAAATCATTAACAATATATACAATTAGAGCCGTGCATGAATGCACAAGCTGCTGCAGAAAGAAGTAATAGCCTTATTGGTTGACCAATGTTTACTGAGGCCCTATGATATCCTAGACACAGGTAATGCCATGCCCCAAACAGCCAAGGATTTTGGCATTGTTAGGGAATGAATACATCTCAAAATTTCTGGATTCTTATTTAGCTTCTGTATGAACCAATTACATATTTGTGTTTTGAAATAGTCTTATGAATAGTGTTTTCTTTTGCTTTCCTTTGTTGGAAAAGTACTGTGTAAATTGTGAATTTAATGTGAATATTCTCACTGTCCTGATTTTGTGATAATCAGGGTAGGGTAAACAGTCACTGTATTAGAAACTATGCATGTGTCCCCAGACCTAGTTTTTCTCCCTAGGTCTGGTTTTTTAGAATGCTGGTGATAAACTAAGCCTGATTTATTATATGACCATCCTGTATGGGAAATGACTGTAACTCTAGGTATCTCTGGTCAACCTTAAGAGATATAATATAGCAGGGGGACCCATGAGACTCAAATGGTTGGGCATCCATCTCCCATATAGAGAGAACTAGGTTCAATCCACAGGACCTCCCAATAATAATTTAAAAAGAAAAATATAGAAGGCATGCAGGCTGCCAGGCCCCATGTGTGGGTGTGCCATCAAGCCCCATATGCAGGTACACTGCCAGGCCCTACAAGTGGGTGCACCATCAGGCCCCATGCATGGGTTCACCACCAGGCCCCATGAGCAGGTGCACCACCAGATTCTGTGCACGTGTGTGCCACAAGGACCTGCAAGCAGGTGCCCTGTTAGGTCCCATGTGCGGATGTGCTGACAGGCCCCACAAGTGGATGAGCCCCCCAGGCCCCATACATGGGTTTGCCACCAGGTCTTCTGAGTGGGTGAGACCCCTAGGCCCCACGAATGGGTGTACCATCAGGTCCCATGAGCAGGTGAGCCCCCCAGGCCTCACACATGGGTGCACTGTCAGGCCCTGTGAGCCACACAGCAAGATGATGACATAACAGGACAGTGACACAAGGGAGAGCCAAGACAAGATGTGCTGAAAAACCAAGAACTAAGGTGGCACAGGTGGTAGGATGCCTCTCTCCCACATCAGAAGTTCTGAGGATCGAATCCCAGTGAAAACAGGAGGAGAAGGATGGGAAGAGAGGGCAGGAAATGGACACAGAGAGTTGCCCAGTGAATGGACACCAAAGTAGCAAAAATGAGGGGGGTAAAAATGGATAAGAGTAAATAAATAAATAAATAAATCCTTGAAAAAAGTATAGGGGAGTAAGATATGGACTATAGTTAGTAGTAATACTTTGACAATGCTCTTTCATAATTTGTTAACAAACGTTTCACAACAATGCAAAGTATTTGTGGTAGGAAGATGTGTGGGAGCTCTGTATGATGTTTTGCATGTTTTCTAAGTTCAAAATGTTTATTGAACACCCATTGTTTATGTACGTTCATATATGAATGATATACTACAATAAATTGTTTTAAAAATTGTGAATTTAGAAACAGTAGATTCACCTTATAACCTTTTTTTACTTTTTTTTTTTTAACAAGGCAAGGTATGCACAAACAATTAAACAAGTAAATTGTGCTTGATTCCATAATTCTTCCTGATTCCTCACCCTGTGTATATCTTTGCCCTTTGTCATGTGACTCTGCAGTTCCTCTCATTAGAGGCAAAGAACTTGTTTTTCTCCCCACTGAAGTTGGTTTGGAAAGAAGTGAAGGGTATGAGTTTGGAATCTAGTTCTTAAGAGGAATTATAAGTTGCCACTAAGCTCTCTCTCATGTTATCCAGCATGAAAAACACTTCTCCTGGGAAGCCTGTTGATGTCAGAAGCAAAAAAACTACTTGAAGCAGTCTTGAACTGAACCTGTGGCTTGAAGCAAAGCCCAAATGAAGTCAGCAGAGCTGTCCCATCTAACCTGAAATATGTGTAAATGAGAAATAAATGGTCACTGAGGTTTTAAAAAAAGAAATGACATCAAATTTTCTAAAATTGATGAAAAGTAACATACAGATCAAAGAAACAGAACAAGCCCAATGTAGGTTAAAAATAGAGACCCACCCCTAGGTAAATCATAGTCAAAATATGGAAAGCCAAAAAAATGAGAAAGTCTTGAAAGCAGAAAAAGAAAAAGAACTCCCCACATTCAGAGGATCATCAAGATGATTAATAGCTGACATAATCATCAACAATGGAGGCCAGAAGAGAGTAGGTTGACATGTTCAAAGAGTTATAACAAAGGTAAAATCAATAATTTTATATAGAGCAAAAGTATTTTACAAAAATGAAGACAAAATTGATGTATGCAAATGTTGCTTCTTTCAGAAGCTGGACCTTAATTCCCTTTACCTTGAGTGTGCCTGGATCCAGTGACTCACTTGTAGTAAAGAGAGTATAGAAAGAAAACATGATATATATACATAAATAACATTTTTGTAAGCAAATGCACATATATGCATATACATTTATATATCATTTTGCAAATGTTGGTGTGTATTGTGAAAATTTTGATTTTTACCCACAATAATAAAAAAAAAAAAAAAAAAAAAAAAGAAAGAAAACATGATGACTTCACAAGGCAGAAATCTGGTTTACACCATGTTGGCCAAGCAAGCAAGGTAACATCACCAGTGATAACTCATATTGACAGCAGGTACTACCTGATATGATGAGAAAGTCACCTCACTTCTGTTGTACTCTTCCCCAAAATCCACAAACTCAATCTAGTAATGAGAAACTCTCAGACAGACCAAAATTGAGGACAAAATTACTGATCATGTTAGTATTCTTAAAAATTGTCCAGGTCATGAAAGACAAAGAAAGGCTGAGGAACTGTCACAGATTGGAAACAGAGGCATGATGATTAAATGCATCATCACATTTTGGATTCGATGCTTGAACCACAAAAATGACATTATTGGAAAATACTGGTGAAAACAGAATAAATCTGTAGTTTAGTACATACTATTGCAATGATATAATGATGCTGATTTCTCATTTTTGACAAATAGTCCACGGTTATATGAGCTGTTAACATTAAAGGGCGGAGCGGCCAAGATGGCGTTAGTGTAGGAGGGCGCACACTGCAAGCTCCCAGAGCAAGGCGGATTGGGGACGGGTCCTGCCCGGGGGTCGGTGCTGTGCACGCGTGGAGTGAGAAGCTTGGGACATCTACCTGCGTGGATCGGCGACGTGGACCGAACGGTGGAGATGCGTGAGTTTTGAGGCTGCTGGTGGAGGTTGGCACAGGCGGCTGAGCCCCACGGTTAGGGAAAAAAAAATAAAACGGCCATTTGGAGCCACGGGCAGGGTGAAAAAGTTTTATTTTATGGGGATCTGGCTGCCTGGCGCCCCTTGGACCTTGTGTGAACAGAGCAAACGAGCTAGTCAGCACCCGGTGAACCGGAGGGGGGATTTTGGTCAAACGCAGCTGATTTCCCTAGCCACCCAGGGATAAGACCCGGGCCGCTGCGGAGCCAGGAGGAAGCGACACTTCCCCAAAAAGGGAGGGTTCGGTTCGAAGACAGGGAAGGGTATTTTATATTTTTAGACATTGATCTGGCTGCCTGCACCGCCCCATAGCTTTGGGGAGCAGATAAGCAGACCTGAAGCACCATTAGGCTGAGAGCAGACACGAATCTGCACTCAAACTGATTTACTGAGCAGCCCGGTGACGCTGGAGCTCGGCACCAGAAGGGGCGGAATCCGCCATCTTTAGCACTCCTCACTGACTAACATCAGAGTTTCAGCTAACCTGGGGAGTCCAGAAAGTGGGACGTGCTTGATTAATTTCCACGGGCTCAGCTAGGGTCCCTTCCGTAAGGGGGTTGGTCTAGAAGAGGAATTATTTTGGGTCCTGCATTTGGCTAAAAAAAAAAAAAAAAAAGTGAGGTCACCTCAACAAATGAAAAATAAATTCTTTTTAATTTAGTTTAATAGCTAAAAGCTGCTTCAGGACCTGCATATAGAACCTTTTGGGGAAATTCATTGATAAACACAAGTAGGCAGGAAGGATCCACATGGACCCTAGGGGAATCATTGACCCCCCTTAGCTCTGTTTGACTGCTTGCCTGTGTGGATCTTTGGTTTCTCTCTGTTGCTTTCTGGTCTATTGCTATTATTCCCGTTTTCCTCCTCCCTTCCTTTTTCCTTCTATTTTTTTTTTTTTTAAATAGGTGCTGCCAGCTGGTCGCTTATTTGCTGGGCTTCTTATTCAGTAATTTCCCACTCACTGTATATATTGATTCTGTATTACAAACCATCGCTTATCCTTCCTGCATGTTTCTGCCTTCTGTTTTCTGTTGTGGCTCTTAGAGACAACATTTTTTCATAGGCCCACAACTTAAGGGTGTCAATTTCTATCCCATCTATTTTGTTTTCTTCTTCTTCTTTTTTCTTTTTTTTTTTTATTAGTATTAACTGTTTCCTTTCAGACTTTTCTCTACTATTTCTCGAACTCCTCATAATTCTAGCCTTCTAAATCACTATATATATATATTCCTCCATTTGTTTTCCCAGTCCATTATAGGAACTCCATATTTTTTCCTAGTACTCTACACTGCCTACACAAGTTAAATATTCATCTCATTAAGTCTCATTTTGCCGCTCTTCTAACTTTTATCAATATTTCTATTATCCTTCTGCCTTCCTTACATCTTTTGATTCCTCTGGCCCTAACCTTTTGCCTTCAAGGGAACATAGAAAGAAGTAAGGAAATAAATTAAGAAGAAAAACTGCCAAAGAGAAAACTTAACTCACCCGCAGAACCAACAGCTAAATAAAATTCTAGAGCATAGAGAAAAGCTAATCAACTGAACAAACCCATCAAGATAATATGATGACCAGAGGGCAACAGAAAAATACAAATGACTCTGAAAAACTGGAAAACATGGACCAGTCCAGTGCACAAAATAAAAACCAGGAAGCAATGCAGTACATCGAACAACTAATCAAAGTAATCCAAACAAATATCATGGACCAACTTAAAGAACTGAAGGAAGAGATTAAGGATATAAAGAAGACACTGGGAGAACATACTGAAGAAATAGCTAACACACCTAAAAAGGTAATGGATATGATGGCGAACAAAGACACAAGTCAAGAAATGAAAAAGACGCTGGACTCACATGGCAGCAGAATTGAACAGGCAGA
>JAKSZT010033634.1:13267-35243 GCA_026826555.1 Tolypeutes matacus
TAGATGGATGGCTCAGGGTAATATGGAAAATTATTGGTTAGTTGCATATGAAATGTGTACAGGAAATAAGAGTTTGAGGATACTGAGAGTGTTCTGCAAGTGTTGCTAAAAAGGTATTGAGATTTATTATACTGAGAAATATGCAAATAATTATTTTACTTTTGGTGACACATTACATGCTGGAATATATCCTTTAGGGTGTAATGATGGCAAACATTAAAGTGCATGTTTATAAAAATTTAGTATTGAATTTCTGATTTTCAGAAAATTGATGGAGAACATGTACCTTTTATAAAATATTTGTTGATATATGCAAGCTGCCTTAGGGACCATAGGGATATCAAGGATCACATAGGAAGCAAAAGACAAATACACTGAAGAAGCATCAGTATCTACATCAAAAGTTAATAATTACATTAAGAAGAATGTGCCTGAAAACTGTGATTTAAGATGCAGTAACACATGGTGTGTTTACATATCACTCTGTGAAATATCATTTCTCATTTAGATAAAATGACTGTTTAAATGAATTTTATACACCTTTATTCCAGATTTTCTTCTGAAGGTATGAAAACTGAAACAGTGCTTGTGAATATTTTGCTTGTATTGGTAGAAAAACATCTCCCATCATTAGGTGATGACACGTTAACATCTGTGTATTCAGATCATTCCAATGGAAAATCAGTTAAGGCAATTCCAATGATGAGTCCATTTGTTTTCTCCATCCAATTTATGGAATCAAATACAAGGTTTCTATGTTCATTCTGTCAAATGTGAAATATCTACTATTAATAGGGGATGCTTTTGTATAATTCACCTAAAATGTTCAACATTCAAAATAAAATTATTTGGTTTTGCTGTGTTAAAATTGTGCAGCCCAGCTTTACAGGAAATCAATATTCTTACTCAATTAAGTAAACTTTGAGTAGTATATTTTGTATTTATCATGGAAAGCATATAATTTATCATTGTTCCTATTGTATCGATGGTAATGGAAGCAGTAGTTGTCAATATTTATAAACTTTTAAATATATCCACAATTTAGAGTAACAAAACTACAAAATTTTTACATGGGAACCTCCTCTGAATAAAAGAATGTTTCTTCTTTGCTGGCTGCCATCAATCAGATATTTGACATAGACATTTAAGACTTTGGAAATAAACCTAAATGTTCTATCATTGTACTGTACTATGTATGAAAAAAAAGTCATCTAAAATTTTGTAACATTTATTCAAAATAAGTTGGAAAACCTTAATCAATGTATTCAATGACTGGAACAACAAAAACTTCAGCTCATAACGTGTTTTTAGAAAGTTGCATTGTTGAAAACAAAACTGATAAGCATGAAATTACTGTAGTACATTCTTAAAAAATAAAAGAAATTCAGAACAATTTAAATATGATTCCTCAAATGTTATGCAGTACTTATATATGAAATTCTATGAATGCTCTTTGGAACATCTTAACTGGTGGAAATTTTTTAAAAATGGGAGCTTCTATTTTTAAATGAATAAATTTATATTCTATATGGGAAAGGAATAAGTGAGAAGTTCTACTGGTTCTTACTGTTTATATTTGATAAAGGAAGTAAAATAAAATATAAAAAAAGAGAAGACATTTATATTTTAAAAATGGTTATAAAGAAAAGTACACAGGAGGCAAAAAGGCAATAGTATAATAAATACATTCGGCTGAAATATTTACAAAGTTCAATATGGAAATGTTAAAATTGAGAGTATTTTGCATTTATCAGACTTTGTTCTGTTCACCTTCAAACTTATGTAGAGAGTGATTCTTAATTAAAAAATACAGTGGTCTACAGAGAAGAACCAGCTGCAAGTAAAGAATTTGCAAATTTGCAAAAATGCAAATTTGATTATATCAGGCAATTTTATTTAGAAAATAAAAATGATAAGGTTATTGAATAAACATTTAATTCAGATCAATACCTCAGCATGATATAAAAGACAAATATGCTGAGAAATTGATTAAAAGATATTAATATATACCAAGGAAAATTATTCTTCTTATGCTATTTTCAAAAGTTAAGATAATTAATAGAAAAAAATTCTTAAATCAACATAGATTCGTGTTTTCATTTTTAGAAAGAATTTTATTCATTTTTGTAAAATAGGTTTTGAATATAACAGTTATAGAATTGGTATATCTTTCCAAAGATATCTATCTACCGATTTTTAAAAAAAAGAGTTCAAATGTAAATCTTCCTCTCATACAAGATTCCTCTTTGATTTAAGCGTTTCAAAACTATTTGCTCATCGGTGTGTATTGATAAAATAAAAACACAAAGCATTCTTAGTATTTTGATAAATATTTCACATTTATAAAATGCTGACAATATATAGAATCTATTTATTTTATTATTCCATGTCTCTCCTTTTCCATGTGCTTTCTATTCTATTCATTCTTTATTTTCACTTCTTTTTTATCAGTATTGAGATTATTCATATTACATAGGGCAGTAGTCAGGAAACCATGGCTTGATGCCAAACCCAGCCCACTGCCTGTTTTCCTGGATCACAGCCACACCAGTCATTGAGGGTCTGTGGCTGCTCTCACAGTACAACAGTACAACAGTACAACAGCACAACAGCAGATTTTGTAGTTGGGATACAGACTAATGACTTGTAAAGCCAAAAGTATTTATTATCTGGACCTCAGAAAATGTTTGCTCACCCAGATATAGATGGAAAGTGATTTTAAAAGTGTTCTAAGGAAAACATGCCCCCCGTGCCAGGTCCTGACACGCAGCGCGCGTCCGGGGTCGAGGCCTCGGACCCACCCCCTCTCCTCGCGCGCTCCGCGTTGTGGTGGGAAAAGCCCGCGCCGCCCGCAGGCCCCGCTCACTTGGCGGGTAACGTGGGTCCGGGTTGGCACCATACCAGCCGGTGGCCCGGCCACGCCGCTCCGCATGCCGTCTGGGTGGGCGGGCTGCTCACCCATGTTGCCCTGGCCGCCGTCGCGGGAGCCGCCCCAGGTGCCGTGCGGGAACCGCGAGACACCCAGTGGCCTGTGGTACGTGGCGGCCCTGGCAGCAGCGCTGTGGCCCGCCATGGCGTGGGGCCGCTGCATGCGTGCCACGGCCGCCGCCTGTGAGGAGGACCGGGCTGCGCGCCGGCCTTGGTGCCATGGGAACTTCTTGTAGGTCTTCTCCCAGGGGCTCAGGATGTCCGACACAGAGAAGGGCGTGGGGTGCTTGGGGCTCAACGACAGGGCTAGGCAGAGGGCCAGACTCTTAAGCATCATTCTGTGGGCAACCAAACAGCCACTTCCAAATTAGCTCAAAGTATCCAAATCCAAGGAAGAGAGAAAACACACATATAGAGACCCTCTCAAATACTCAGATGCGAACTCCTCTTTCCTGAACTTGAAACACTTGGGCTACTTCCGCCTCAATGCACTGGAATTGCCTACTTTTTTTTTTTTTTTTTTTTTTTTTTTTTTACTAACAACACACAGAAGAGAATTTCTACATATATTAAAGCGGTTGCTGGGATCCTTCTGAAAACTGCAGGTTGGCTTTTAAGATTTTTGTTCAATTTCAAATTCTATTGTCAAATGTACTTATTAGCTTATATAAAAATAGAAAGCCTTGCATTTCAAGCTTTCCTCAGACAAAAGGGTAAGTGAAAATTGTTGCATTTTAACATCTATGGATATAAAAGCCACTTGTTATTACATCTTATTCATTACTTTTTATTTTTCAAGTTCAAACATATTTTTAAAAAGTGAAACCCATTATCATAATCTCCATATTGATTACTTATCTAAACTGAAAATGTGTTTATAATTTTCCCAGATGATTATTATTTGCTTTGTTTTCAAGCCAGATATTTCCTCTCATGTAATTTTATCCACAGAACTTTGTATAGCAATTCACATGAAATGATTTTACATTGAGTTGTTGCTTATTTTGCTTTTGCTTATTTTGTTTTTCAAAATATTGGTCCTGCTACACATACATTTACATCTAGATGGCTCCTATTTTTAAAGAAAAGAGTACTGTGTGGTATTTGGAGTTTCTCTGCAGAGAGCCACTTTCTGAGTGCTTAGGAACTTGATGTACCAAATAGCACTCCTTCACTGGAGGTGAACAGTTTAGGAGGGAGCGGGGGTGGGGTGAACCACAATCTTCAACATTTCTCCCTTTCAGTTATTTTTGTCACATTCTAGAAACCACATGCCCAAATCCTGGAAATACTATGTGGATGTGTGTAAAAGATTCTGAAAATAGGTGTAGTCTGGAAGGATGGTTATATAGATTTATGTGCAGGCACAAATTAAAATAATCCAATTCACATTCCATTGAAGCTTTTCATCAAATTCATTTCATCCGATTATTGTTTGCCTAAATTACATAAGGGAATTTATACTCAGTGGATTCTTAAATACTAATGAGTGAATTGGGTTTCACAGGAAATGTATTTCTCAGGAATGTTTTATTGTTGGGCTTTGTTTTTCCTAAAAATGTTGCTGGCACTCCACAAAAAATGCAAATACTACCAAAGGGAATACAATGGAAGAAATGTCCCTCCCTCTTTCATCCTCCATCCTCCCAGCTGCCCTTCTCAGAGGCAATCAATGTTCCCTGTTTCTTCTGGGCTAGTTATCTTGAAACATCTTCTAGTTTACACATCAGGGATAATATGCTGTATACTCTGTTTTGAACCTTGCTTTTTTCATAGTTTTGATTTTTTTTTTGTAGTTTTACATATCAGATTTAACACTGAAAACTTAATAAACAGACTGTGACAGACAAAGTAATTTTTCCTAGACAAATGATTCACAGGTTCCAGGTATATGGTGCTTCCCAGTAGTATCGTTTGGCTCTCAGAGAAAAATGTGGTATTTATTGAAAATCTCTGCTGTGTTAGTTACCCATAGAGACAAAAATATCTGGCAAAAAAAATATGAACTAGGAGTCTTCTGGGAAAGTTGGGATTTGCTCTTGTCAGACACAACCTCAAAGAAAGGGACATGAGAGGAGCAGAAAAACCTTTTCTGACATGCCCAGTTTGAAGTGGGGTTCTAGTTGGTGCTTAGAGGTAAACTTTGTTGTTTTTGTAAGGTGACAGATTTCTAATATGTCCTGAACCTCCTCATAAAGACAAGCTGTGTTTGAAAATATAACTTTATGCCTTATTGAATTTGGCTTCCTATAGGGAATCAATAGATAGAACTGGAAACTGGCAAGGAGTCCATGTGGACATCAATACACCCAAGGTTAGCTGCTGAAAGACACCTATGAGATTTCTGCCACCCAGATTGAGATTCCTGGAGATTCCCAGGAGAACCCCCAGATATTCTCCAGGGACATTATCATTGGACCCATCCAGGGGATTGATGGGTGTGGTAACCAATCAAAACAGCAAACAGCTGGGACTCCTCACATGCCATTAGAAGAATGGTAGGCTATTTAATGGTTTAAAAAGCAAGCACAAAGGTCATATCTCTCTTGGTCTCCCCCCCCACACTGTCTCAGTTCTCTTGGCTTCTGTGCCTTGCTCTCACTGTGTCCACCTTGCATGGAATAACATGCAAGTAAAACCTGGGCATTTATACTCTAGAATGGGAAATTGTAGTCTATAAATCATCCCTCTTTATCACTCTTCAGACTGTGACCCTTTACCGGGGACATGTGATCTGTTATTTTCTCCCATTTCTCTTCCTGCCCTACCTTAATAGATTACTGGCCTAACTAACCTGGTGTGCTCTGAAATTCATTTCTGCAGCATAAGTCAAGAACCTAGACAAAATCTGTTAACACATTTGGTGAGTGCCACCCAGGAGATTATTGGTGAGTGAAACTATGGCCTACGCCTTGTTTAATGCCTTTTTATGCTTATCCATTTTAAACAGGTTCACCTATGAGCCCCCATGGGATGAATTACAGGGAAGGAAGAGGCCATGTTGCAGGAACTCTCTGCATCCATGCCACATGTTCAGGCTTATGAGGGCTGGGGCACAGGGCAGAGTCTCAGAGGCTCAAAGTGAGGCCCTGCCAAGACAGAGGTCCCCCAGCCAAATGCCAGGTGCTGCAAAGACCCTTTTTCAAGCCCTTTTAGCAGACAGGCAGCTTTGCCCTCAGGTCATTGCCTTCTACCACCCCCTCCCCTAGTTGGCTGCAAGACAATGACTCAGACCTGGGGGTTGCCTTCTACTCAGGTCCATTACTTTGCAGACCTGCTTTCCTATTTGACCACACATGACTACCTGATCTGGGATGGGGTGGGAAGGCAGCAGTAAGCAGGGCCAAGATGGATGCTGTCAGAGTTCTCCTCCCCAAGGGAGTCACAGGCCAGGGCCCTCTCACTTTTAACCTTTACCCACATTTTACCTTCCTACTACTGAATTTCTCATTACAGGTTTGTGTTAAAAAAGGAAAAATACCATATAATTCCATTACCATGAACAAAATATATTGTGTAGCAGTGTATGATTCAAAGAAATTTATATATATAAACAGTACATTTAATTAAGAAATGTATGTTTTTATTCAACTGTGTTTTCTTTTTATTTTTAAATTATTATTTATATTTTCAATTATTAAATGTACAAAATAAAGTAAAAAAAATATTTTGAAAGGTCTTGAAAAGTGTAAAACTGAAAATGATTTGCTAGGGAGGAAGTTGTTGCCTCAGGGCCACAAGTCCTGCTAGGTAGAACAATTGATCTCTAATTACTTAATGGCCTTTTGATGGCTTATCTAACTGGGAAATTCCCAGACAGTAATATCATAAAAATAAAGCTGCTTTTTTAAGGCCTCTGTAAGAATAGGAAGAAGGAGCACTATTTAGCTTGGCAGCTTCAGTCTGAAACCAACCCCAAGATCTGTTAGGTTTGCCTCCCAGGCCCACAATGGCCCTGGAAATGCCAGGCAGCACGGTCTCTGATTCCTGGAGTGCCAGGAACCAGAGACCTAAATCTGAATGGCCTCTAAGCATTTCCTTGGACCCAACCATTCAGAGAGCAGCCAAATGTCTTCTGAGACTTATCTCAGATGCTTCGGTTTGGGCAACTGCTCATCTCCCACCAATTTGTCTTCAGTGATTGGGTCTGAACTTCAGGGTTTCAGGCATCTCCCAAGACCTAGATCAGCCAAAGGGATGCCTGTGTGTCCAGGGCTCTGGATTTCAGGACACTGGAACCAGAGCATCAGCTCCTAATTATTTGGAGTTGTGAATGTTTGGGTCAGATTTGGACTCTGGTATGCCATATCAGTTGAATAAAAAGTGCTTCTTCCTTCTTCATTCTTCCAAGAATAATGGGCATGGTGTCTAGCCCACCAGTAAACTCCCCATAGCAGTGTCTTCTTAAGAATCAGGAAATTCTGCCTACTTCTGGACCATGTGTCCATAGTATGGCTGAGAGCAGCCTCTGTATAAGACTCTGAATTCCAGTTAGTCCAGTGTAAAAGAGGAGGACAGATAGATCTGAGGACCAGAAACCTCATGTCATGTCTCCTTCAAGAAATGAGGAAATACACCTCAAACTTCCATTAGTTTAAACTCAGTTGTGCCTACAAAAGGTTTGAATAGAGATCAAGATCCAAACCAATTACTAAACCTCTCCTGGTAACTAAGAAACCTCATGTGCCATCAGTTAAGATCAAAGAGTTCCAACAAATGCTAAGGTTATAAAATCCCCTCTATAGTTTTAATCTGTGCTTAACTATGTGTTCAACTTTGAATTCTGTGTTTAATCTTTTAAGATTACTTGTGCCTAGGAAATCAGATTTGAGGTTCACCTGTTACAAATTGGATAACAGTGAAAGGTAACCTAAAGATGAGTCTTTCAATGTCAGTACTGCCTTACAAGTAGATTTAATGTATAAATCACAAGTGGGATTTGTACAACTGCTAGAAAAGCAGGAAACTTAGCAAAGTTGTTACTAATAAAATTATTGTGGCTTCATTAATAAAGGTACCCAATTTGCCTTAAAGTAAAACTTACCAGAAACTCTAACTGAGTTAAGATCATTTATAGAAGTCTTTACATTATAAAACAACAAAAGGATAATAACTGAAATTATAACTGGGTAGATTTAAATGTAATCTGCCCTTTTTAAATGGATAAAATAAATTCCATTGGTTGCTAATTGTAATCTAAGAAAACCAGTCTATGTGGTTGTGATCAATTATAAAGAGTTTGTGAAAGCATCTTCTATACTGAAACATTTCAATAGATAGTTCCAAGAAGCCATTACTAATTAAAAGCCTAAACTGATATTAATAGCAAAAAGTAACTTCATAACAGTGAAACCTGTTGAAAGCCACATCAATGTGCATATTTAAGTGGTGGTATCAAAAGATAATCTTGATTCCATTGAGAATCTTCAGCTTTCATTTTTTTTTAAACTGTTGAGTTGTTTTTCCTGTACTGCTAAAGTAATATCCCTGCTAATTAACATTTTCATGGTAAAAGTGTAGAAGTAAGACACATTGCTTTAAAATTGTTCAAAAGTGTATGAAAATCAAAAGATAGACTTCAGCAATTTCAAATCCTGTTGTGCTTTCAAACCAGGCCTTCAATGTACTGCAGGTTGCCTCTCCATTTGAGCTATTGGCTAGGATGGTCACTGACTCCTATAACAATAAAGGTGTCTACTGCATCTCTGGTTGTGCTCCTGAAGTGGATGGAGACTACATTGCAGTTTCAAACTCCTGTAGCAGCCAGTGATGGCTCAATATAGCCAAATGTACAATGGATATCACCACCAGATTGACACTGTTTCATAGTGCCAAAGTGTGCTATGCACCAAGCAAGTGGAATGCTAGAATATTAAAACCTACTTTCCTAGCTTCTCTCTAAGATCAATGGTGCCACAGCATGCTGGCTGTGTGTAGGACATACCAAGTGGAGAAATGATCACCAGAGTACTGTGCGTAGAACTTAATCACTATAGGCATAATGGCCTGATCCCATGGAGAGAGAACATGTAAGGTACTGCAAACCTGGAACTTAAATCTATTAATTGCAGCTCAAAGAAAAACTTATGCATTGAGTAGTTCATTAATTAGTATTAAGGACTGTACCTATATCTCTCCTATTCTAGATATATGCCCAATGATTATGGTGATATCTTTTCTATTCTAGGTAATATGTAGAGAAATTTGGAACATGTTAAAAGTTCTGGTAAACTTCATTTTCTAAGTAGTTAATGAATGTGCTTAACCCAGGTATCCATCTTAGTCCTTGTTCCAGAACCTGTGCCACTCATACCCTGGGGAGGAATGGCAAATGCACATGCCATCCTGCCAGGGCTAAGCATTTCCCACCAGAAGGGAAATGACAAACGAGGTGGCTAAGATCCAATTCAGCTTAGTCCCTTTGAGATGATCTATGGACAACCTTTCCTCCCTCTGACCTGGAAACCAGGTTCTAATTAAAACTTCGCAAGAAAACAAGCATCTCTCTCAATTAGAGCCAAAATGGAAGGAACTTTACTCTGTAGTTCTTATCACTTCCACTGACATTAAAGTTAAAGGAATTTCCAGCTTGATGCACTAAACCCAAGTGAAGCCAGCTGCCCAGGAATGTGCCAGGTCACCAGAAGCTTCTAACCAGACACACAAGTGCCAGTCATTGGATGGCCTGAAATACCTCTTCAAGAGACAAAGTAGTGTCTATGTCAAAGCCAACTGTTCCCTCTAACTCTAGCCCAGATGCCTGTTATTAGGAGGAGGGCAAACCAGACACCCCCTAAGAAACTTTGTCTCTTTTCATCCCCTGTAGCTTAACTAAAAAGGGCAATGCTTCTTCTCATTCTTCTACTCTACCATAGGAACTGAGACTGGCAATTTATACCTAACCCCATTGTCTACTGCAATTTCTTCTCTCTAGAGCTAACCAACAGCATAAAATAACTGAAAGAGGATTACTGTTTTCCACCAACTCTGTGAAAATTCACCTTTACAGAGCCTTTGCCTTTTCTACTTTTGTGGTCCAGTATCCTCTTAGTAGGACCATATAGTCTCAAAATTCTAATCAAGTTTATTTCTTCCAGAATCAACATCTTGTTAGCCATATGGAGACTTCATCCAGCTTCACCCAGGATGCCAGATCCATCTTCCTGCAAGTGAGATAAAATAGCCAGAGGGTTTTACACCTTGTCAGGCAAGTCCTGCTACCCCTAAGCAGCAGGAAGTAGTTACAGAAGAATGAACATTTCCCTTCAGCATCCCTTTAAGAATAATGATGTAAACTCTCTGAGGGGGGAATGAATCAGGCTTCATATAGGGAATCAATAGATGGATCTGGAACCTGGCAAGAAGTCCACATGGACATCAATACCCCCAAGATGGTTGCTGGGAGACCCTCATGAAATTTCTGCCACCCAGAATGAGATTTCTGGAGATTCTGAGAAGCCCCAGATATTCTCCAGGGACATTATCATTGGGCCCATCCACAGGATTAATGGGTGGGGTAATAAATCAAAACAGCAAATGACTGGGACTCCTCCCATGCCATTAGCAAAGGGGTGGGAAAATTAATTGTATAAAAAGCAAGCACAAAGGTCAAATCTCTCTTGGCCCCTCCCCCATTTTCTCTCAGCTCTCTTGACTTCTGTGCCCTGCTCTGGCCATGTCCCCCTTGCATGGTATAACACACAAGTAAAACCTGGGCATTTATAATCTGTAATGGGAAATTGTAGTCTCTAAACCAGCCCTCTTTATCACTCTTAAGCCCCTGACTCTCTACTGGGGACCTGTGATCTGTTATTTTCTCCTATTTCTCTTCCCTCCTTACTTTAATAAATTACTGGCCTAACTAACCCAATGCTCTAAAATTGATTTCTGCAGCATAAGTCAAGCAATTAGATAAAATCTGGTAACATTATCCTCGAGGATATAAGTTTTTTGAAATGAGATACTTGCTACATTTGTGGTTAGTTTAAAATACTTGTGAAATTATTTGATTAATAAAATTCTCATTTTCTGGAAGTAGCTTTAAAATATCAACTTGCAGTTGGGAAGGAATAAAGAGATATGTCACAGGCACTAGTATTTTGTAGCAAAATTTGAGATTATAAAGAAGAAACAAAACTGTTAAACATAAAAAAGTCAAAGTTTATTTTAATTATTTTTTAAAATTTTGGTAATTTTACCAGTTCACGAAATCTTGTTCTCTTTAGTCCTGATAAAAGCTTTTTGTTTTAAATGTTCATTTCAGTTATTTTAAGTCTCATATGAAAATGTTATACTTATATTTATATGACTGTTATTTCTCTGTGACAGGAAAATCCTTTCATAAATATTTTCTGCACAAAATGTGAACTTCTTGCAATTTAGTTACTCTTTTAAAAGTCTTTGTCACCCTTTCCAGAGATTCAAATGTTAAAATTGAAAAGTTTTCTGTTTTCTAACCAGTGATAATTTTGATCAAAGAAATCAGCACAGAGATACATTTTAAGTTAAAATGATTCTTGATAAAATGTGAGAATGGATATTAGGTGCTGAAAATGTTGTTGAAATCATCATAATAATGAGGCCCAATTGAGTGGTTCCTATAAAAAGATTTAACTGGAAGCTGTGCCTTCTAGGGCCTAGTTATAACACTAGTTTTTACAGTCATTGTAGAGAATAACATTAGGTATAACAGTGGAGTAAAAATATGAAAATTTTCAGATATGTAGCAATTTTCTCACCCTATGTTGCTGAGCTTGAGCTAGCAATGTACATTTTTCTATGCTTTTTTTAAATTAAAAATTTAAAGGATATGATATGGGGAAAAAACTGGCAATATTGAAATATGATTTTTATGTCTGAATGTCAAGTTTACTTGTATATCTTGCTTATCTAGAAAGTTTAAAACTTTTTAGAATATAATGGTGTCTCCATTTAAACAATATCTCTAGGGAAAAAAGTGTTCTAATGAGAGTTCAGCTTGGAAATAATACTTCCTAACTGCTGGAAATAGGAGGGGATGGACACAATGTGGTATAGTTACCATTTAGCTACATAGTATCAAAAACTAATAAAAAAATCTGCAACTTTCTCCTCTTTTTGTGTTTTCTCAAGAGATATATGGGCTGGATTCACATCAGAATTGGGAGAAATGATAGTTGTGCACTGGTTTTAAAACATCTAATGAAAAGTTGTGATTCATTTAGTAAATAGTTTAATATAAAATGCATATAGTTAAAGATTTTATTATTTGATTTGAACACTGAATTTTTATTGCTTTAGGCTTGTTTTTTATTACATTGGAAATTAACATCTGTTAAAAGCAAAACAAGGTTCAGTGATGTCAATATAAAAATAAACTCTAGAACTTTATTTCCCTTCCTCAACACTCATCCTCTACAGGTACACACACACTATGTACATGCTTGGAACTAACACACTCATCACTCATAAATGTACACATATATACAAATACTCAAGTATTATTGTAAGTACAATTGTATATGTGCATGCACCCATTGTCTAAAACTTGTAATATATATGTATATATTACATTGTAAGATTTTTTTGTTCAATTACTCTATTGCATCTAGTTTTCCATCAAAATAAATTTTACAATTCATTTTCTTTCAGTATTTATTTACTCCCCCCCATTGTTGTTTTGCACTCACTGTCTGCTCTCTCTGACCATTCACTGTGTGTTCTTTCCATATCTGCTTGTCTTTTCTTCCTATCTTTTTCTTTAGAAGGGACTGGGAACCAATCCTGGGTGGGAGAGAGGCACTCAATTGCTTGCACCACCTCAGCTCCCTTTTTTGCTGCATCTCTCACTCTCTTCTGTGTCTCCCTTTGTTGCATCAACTTGCTGTACCAGCTTTCTGCAGTGCAATCCATCAGCACTCTGTGGCATGGGCCATCAGCTCTCTGTGCCATGGACAAGCTTGCCTTCACCAGGAGTCCCCAGGAATTGAACCTGGGGACTTCCAGGTGGTAGATGGGAGCCCAATCACTTGAGCCACATCTGCTTCCCTACAGTTCAATTTTAATTTATATTATTCCATTGTCAATATAACTGGTTTCCTAATTTGAGGCACCTCATTTGTTTCAGTTATTTGCTATTATGCACATATTTCAAGAAATATCCAATAATTGATTAAATTTTGTACATCTTCCTAATTTATTTTCTCTGGAATTTCTAGAAGCAGACATTATGTAGCAAAAGGTATCCATATATCTATATTTAATTCAAGTTTTATTGCTGAGTAATATTCCATTGTTTGGCTAAACCAAAATCTCCTTATCCATTGTTTAGTTCCTGGATTTTGGGGGGTATTTCTTGTATTTGGCTATCGTAAATAAGACTGCTATAAACAATCTTCTAAAAGTCTTTGCACATGTATTTTCATTTCTCTTGAGCGAAAGCCAAGGACTGGAAGTGCAAGGTCATAATGTAGAAGTATGTTTAATTTATCAAAACCAGGCAATCTTCCAAAATGTTTATATCATTTATGCCCCCACAAGCAGAGAAAAAGAGTGTCAATTGCTTCACACCTAACCTACATTCTATTTTTTAGCCATTCTATCATGTTTGAAATAATTATTCATTTTGGTTTTAATTAGCTTTTCCTTGGTAACAAATGATATTGAGCATCTTTACATGTTTTCCCCCCCTCTGGCTATTTAAATATATATATTTTTTCTTATCCTGTGTATTTTTAAGTCTTTTGCTCATTTTTTAAAATTGTGCAAGTCTGTGGCTTATTCATTTTCATAAATGGTGTCTTTTGCTAGGCAGATATTTATGCTTTGCAGCAGCAAAAGGAATGCAGCTGATACAAATCAAAGAAGGGGTTAAATGGAAGTTTTTTCCCCTCTTCTACTTACTGGATAAGATAATTTAGACATAGTGAAAATAATCTCCTGGGTGCTGAGGTAAAATAAGATGTTTCCTGGAGGTCTTTCCTCCTGATGCTTAAATGTTACTCAGAAACATGGAGGTTCATCACGTTTTTTGAAATCAGAATGAGAGTATTAGGATGGTCTTTTACTACACTGGAAATAGAGGAATGTATAGTGAATTACTATATATACATAAAATACATTTTCATATGTCAGAAAATGAAAGCTAAGATTTATTATGCTAGTTTATTGCACTACTTGACAATGGTGTACTAAAAGAGTAATGAATGGTAATGCTACTCACACAAAATAATACATATGTAGATTTCTTTGCCTACACAATTTCAGGTCAAACAAGAATTCTCCCCAAAGTTTAGATTAAGCGTTTGCTCCAAGCAAACCTGCAAACTTGTAATGATTACCCCATTTATGTATGATCACACTCAAGCTCAGAGAAGTTCAGCAAGTTAATAAAGTCTACCATCAGCAATTTTTGGGTGTGAAGATTTACATTTAGGTCTTCCTGACTCCAAATTTCATGCTTTATCTACTTGACACCTCCATATTGGAATGGAATTCTTATTATTTGAAGGAGACTTCCCCCAAGAGCTAACACTTTCATTTTCTTTTCTTTCCTATTGGTCAACCTGATGTATCCTTAATGAGAACTATCCAGGTAATTGTGAAGATCCTCAGATCTTGGTAGAGATTACAGTGTACTGTGACCTCTAACATTAACACACTTGGAAGTGGCACTGACACTTCTTATTAGCAGTTGAGCAAGTTGTTGTAAAGTGAACATAACCCATTCACTTATTGAAGATACAATGTGATTTTCACTTTTTTCTCCTTGCAGTGGGGTAAGAAAAGAAGCAATACTTGAAGACCTCTCTGCATATTCCCCTCTTTTCATCTGACCTTGGATCTGAGAACTGAAGTACTTTACTGGGCTGTACATATTTTGTTAATTCAATACCACATTTCTGTGAGTTTGGTCTCTGGGTCTTTGGGATTCAAATTGTCAGCATTTCAATATAAGTGGAAAGTGAATGTTGACTATTTACTTAACACTAATGACCTCTACTAAGGAATTCTTTGTCAGACATGATTTTTTCAGCTTCAATCTGTTGTGCTTTATCATTTGTAACTTATAACCATGCCAGTGATATTGAATATAAGAAACCTTTTCATTTAGTTTAGTTTTCCTCACCACTTCCAGTAGAATTCCAATTGATTTTTAGATTATATCCTTAACTTTTGACTGCATATACCATATTTATACAGTAGTTATTTCTTATGGATTACATGGCCTATAAATGTATTTTTAATTATAACAATCCTATAGTTTTTCTAATACAATTACATTAATATAAAGTGATTGAATAGTTCGTTATTACTTGGGATTCCAATACTAAGAATGCAAATGAAGTTTGTGGCAATTCAATATTTATGAATTATCTTTACATAACACTAAAGTGCATACTTTAGGGGGGAAATGAGGAAAGGCATTTATATGTATGTTCATATATATTTAATTAAAAACAATGGAAACAATAAATTACAAATCACTTAAAATTTTTTTCAGTCATTTACAGGAGTCATTTACGTGAGATCAGAATTTTTTTCTTCTTTTTCTCCTTGGTTCCTGCTCTTCATTTTTCACATGTAATTATAATCTTCAGTTTGTTGTGTGAAAATTTTCTCTGTGGTTGCTTAATTAATTATGATATTATAAGTATAAATCATGACTAGAAGTGGTAAATATAAATACAAACTAAATTAAGTACTGAATAATTACCAAAATTCTTATAATTTAATCATATAAATATGACCTGGAGAAAAAGTTAAATTATTACAAACTATTAAAATGTATGTTTCAGTTGTTCATCCAAAGTCTGCTGTTGTAAATGGACAGAACTTGTGCTAGTTACCCAGGGTAGATGATGTGCATTGATTTGGATGCTTGGTATCCATTCTTCCATCTTCTATTTTTTTTGTTGTTGTTGTTTGTTTGTTTTTAAATATATTTTTACATACATTTTTAAAAACCAATTTATTGAAGTATATCATTCATACATGAACATACATAAACTATAAATTTTCAGTAAACATCGTTAACTTACAAAACAAACATGCAAGAGCATCGTCAAGGTACTACTACTAACTATAGTCTGTATCTTCCTCTGCTATACATTTTTTTAAGGATTTATTTATTTACTTACTTTAATCCATTTTAAACCTCCCCCACCCCCCATTTTTGTTGTTTCTGTGTCCATTCACTGGGCGATTCTGTGTTCATTTCCTGCCCTCTCTTCTCATCCTTCTCCTGTTTCCACTGTGATTTTTTTTTAAACAAATCTATTTTTTTGGTACATATTAATAAAACATACAGTTCATTCAATGTGTACAATAATAGTATTTGGTATAATCTAATAGTTGTACATTCATCATTTCAATCATTATTAGAGTATTTTCATTATTTCAATAATAATATTAAACAAAAACTGACAAACAATAAACACAAAAATTCTTCACCTCTCCATCTCTCTGTTTCCAGTTTTATATATATATATATTTTTAAGAGGTGCTTAGATTACCGAAAATGTTACACAGAACCCCCTGGGATTCCCATGTTGTCCACCTCCCACACCTCCCACCACATCCCACACAAACATCTCCCACAAGTGTGGACCACCACCCTCAATGGACTTACACATCCTGGGGTCTTGCCACCAACCATAGACCACAGTTCACACCGTAGACCACACTCTCTCCCACACAGTTCTGAGTGGTGTGTGCTGATTTAAAATGGCCTACATCCGTTGCCACAATGGTACTCAGGACAACCTCCAAATCCCAAAGAAGCCCATGTATTTCAACTACTCCCCCCATCCCTGCCCCAAAAGTGTCAAGTGGCCACTGGCTCTAGCTCATTGTTATAATTTCTTCCATTGCTAGAATCACCATATGTGTACAACAGAATACCATCAAGTCCACTCTAGTCCATAGTTCTTCCCCCAATTCTGAGGGGACTGGGATGGTGATGTCCACTCCACCTCCAAGTGAGAGAGGGCTTATATCCCATGGATATGGTGGCTGGGATGATCCTTCCTTATTCTCTATTCTTTCTCAAGCTAAAGACTGAATTATACTGCTTTCCAATGCACTATGGAAGAAAATGACTTTCTCTCCTTTTATTTCTCTGAATTTTAGCACCATTGGCTCACTGATGGGCAGTGTTCTGCCTTAAATCCAAATCAAAGGAGAGAGAATCTGACTTGTTTTTGTCTAGTAAATACATCTGACTCAATCAATAGGGATCAGGGAAAGGTGGGGTTTAAGAAATGGTGTACATGGTCAAAAGGGTCAATCCTTGTGAGAAGAAAATATGGAAATTTGGAAATGATAATGTAAGAGATGGGTAGAGAGTGAATTTTACATGTTGGCTTTTACAGTGTATGGTTTCTGAAAAGAAAGCTGGATAAATATCAGGTCACCATCATAAGCTGATGGGTGTATTATCCTTGATTTTGGCATTTATTTATTCTGAGTTTAAATTGAATACATATTTAATTTTCTTTACTTTCTTAGGTAGATTTCCCTATACTGATGGATGCTGACTTCTGCCACTATTGCTATGACCAAATCCACTTCCCACCTCCTATCAAGTTATTGAGCTAAAGTGGGTTTTATTGTGTGATATTTCATGTATATGAAAGAAAATGTAGAACCTATGTCTAAGATATTAAAAAAAAATAAGAAACCAAATATCCATATACGGATTCAACCATTTAAAGTATTAATAATACTTTTTTTTTTTTAAGATTTTATTTATTTATTCATTTGTCCCCCCATTGCTGCTTGTGCTCGCTGGGTCAGCCAACCACGCCGTGCGGGTGGGCCTGCCCTCACCAGGAGGCCCCAGGAACCGAACCCGGGGCCTCCCACATGGTAAACAGGAGCCCTACTGATTGAGCCACAGCCGCTTCCCTTAATAATACTTTTGAAGTCCTCTGGCTGCTCTTCCCAATTCTTTCTGCCCCTTCACCAGGTCATTCTTATGAATTCAGCTTGTTATTTTTTCTTTTGTATTATAGCTTTTCTACATATGTATATATCTATAAATAATGTGTTATTAATTTTCTATAACTTTGGATTTTATTAAAAAGGCAGAATGCTTCACTTATTCTTCCAAAATTTCCTCTTCTCTTCTGGAAAATTTTTTTGATATTTATTCATGTTGATGCATGTGAGTTTTACTTTTTTCTGAAAAGTGCTTTCACTGCTGGTGTATTCTAAGTAAATATGCCACAAATTATTTATTCAATTACTTCTGAAACTATTGAGGTTGTTTACAGCTAGTTGGAATTACAGACAATTCTTCTGTGAACTATATGAAAGAGTTTCTCCAGAGAGATACAGCTCCTGAAACTAATATGCAGTACAAACCACCTGGAGATCTTGTTAAAATGTTGATTTTGATTAGATGGTTTTGAATCTCAGTGTGCTATTTTGTATTTCTAAGCATTACAGGGGAAGCCAATACCTCTGGTATGTGAACCACACTTTGAATCACAAAGGTACTGTGGTGTAGAACTTAGGATCTTCTAACTCTATTAGATGATATACTTTTTTTTTTTTAATCTAAAGCCATTGTCCCAAATTATATACAATAAGGAATAGGAGTACACACTATCTTTTATCCTCACAAACACATGACATTTTCTGAATTTTGGTATGAACTGTGTTTAGTTTTTTCTGTATTAATTATGGCTTTAACATGTATTTCTATTATTAGTAATGAGATAAAGCATCATTTCTTGTGTGTATTGTTTATTCTTGTTGTTTTTCTCCTCTGAATTGTCTGTTCTTTCATTTTTCTGCTTGGTTGCTTTTTCTTTTCCATGATTTATAGATATTTTAATTTATATTGTAATTATTTATTTTTGGATTATATGTATTACAAATCTCCCTTGATTTGTTTATTTTATTAACAACATCCTTTGATTAATTTTAAACTGGTTTAAATCAGTGCTACTGAGAGCAATTTATGCTGTTGGTCAACTACACCTTGAGTAGCACAAGTTTAATTATCATTTAAAAACTTTCATTGTCAGTATCTTTGGATTGTTGGTAAGTTTTCAAAATGAATTCAAAGAGTTTTGAATTTACCTTCAACATTTATGACTTTAATTCACCTGAAGTTGATTTTTGTTCATGATGTGAGAAAGATATGTAATTTCATTTCTTTTCATATGGATAACCAATTTCCCTTGCAGGAATTATTGTATAAATTTTTTCCTTTCCTACTCATGTGTAGTGCTGGCTCTGTCATTTACCCAGTTCCTATATATGTGGGATCTCTTTATAGCCTCTATATTCTGTTCACTTTGTCTATTTGTCTCTACCTGGAATGATACTACACTATCTGAGTTACTTAAACATAATATTAAACAATGGTTTTGGGGAAAGGAGGTTCTCATACTTGGATATTTTTGGCATTTTGAGATTCCATAAAATTTTAGAATTATTTGTCATGTTTCATAAATGACACTGTTTGGAATTTGATTTGGATTACATTGAACCTGTAAACCAATTTGAAGAGAACTGACATACTCATGATATTGAATTGTTTATTTTTTTCCATAAATGAAGTACAGATTTTTCATTTAATATCTTTTGGCATAGTTTTATAATATTCTTATTAAAGGTCCAGATCATCTTTGGACAAAATAAATGACGTTTTTGAAACTGTATTTTCTCCTTCCAGCTAAATATGGAAATGCAGATAATTTTTGTATATTGATCTTATATCCAACCTCTTTGCTTAATTCATATCAACTCTATTAATTTCTAGTATTTTGTAGACCATCATATCATCTGTGAGTCTTTATGTTTGTTTCTATTGATCCTTGTATCTTTTATCGCTTTTTAAAAATTATTTTAATTGAAGAGTGATAGTAAGTTTCCTTGAATTCTATCTGATTATTATTGTTATTATTAGATGGGGAAAATGAAATAAAATAATGATGAACTCAAAAGAAATAGCCACAAATAAGATTAAGTGACAAGACTGGAATTATTTATATCACAAGTGCTTTCTCTATTTGACTACAAAGGACTTATAAATATTACATATTATTTTCACTAAAAGAATATAAAATTACTTCTTTTCAGGCTGCCATGAAGCCAGGTTGAATATGCCTCTACCTCTACTATTCAGCATGAATGATTGTGCATGTTATATATGCTTACCCTAAAACCTTAGGCAATGAGGAATTATTAAAAGGCTTAATCATGAGAGACATGGTTATTTTACTAAATCCACTTTTGCAACAGAACATGAGATAGACCAAAGGGATATAGGGTATAGGCAGGGACATAAAATAAGCAGCCATTCTAATTTTCTAGGTTGGACAGTCATTCAGACTGTCTTCCAAATATTTAGTTCTCTTTTCAGGAGCAAAAGATTATACACTTGTATGGACTTACTTTGGCCATGCAAATATGAGCAAATGTGAACCTTACACTTTCATGGAAAATTTAAGACCTAATGCACACTTTAGCATTTCCCATTTTCCTTCTGCAACTTTGCAGATGGTGACTGGTTCTTCAGCCCAAGTGAAGTCTTGAGAGTGACAGACAACTGATCCTTGATTAACAAGGAACATGAATGAGAAAGAAAGCTTGTGATTTAAGTCTGTAAAAATTTGTGTTTGTTACTGATGTACAACCTATTTTATCCAGACTGATATGCTAAATAAGAGATAATAAACTTCTTAATTTAAAGATGTGGTTATGGAAAGGAAAGAATACTTATGTAGTGTTTAAAAGACAGTGTAATTGATTGGGTATAGTTGCTGAGAGAAACAGTAAATATATAATTATTTTCAGATTTGGGGGAGTTTTTAGAGTTTATTTTATTTTAGAGGTACTGGAGATTGAATACAGGACCTTGTACATGGGAAGCAGGCACTCAACTACTGAGCTACATCCACTCCCCAGTGAAAGTTGTTTTTTTTTTTTTCATTTGTTTGCTTTAGGAGGTACCAGGG
The DNA here is from genome assembly GCA_026826555.1 of Tolypeutes matacus. Classification (NCBI taxonomy): domain Eukaryota; kingdom Metazoa; phylum Chordata; class Mammalia; order Cingulata; family Chlamyphoridae; genus Tolypeutes; species Tolypeutes matacus. The sequence continues at coordinate 34,147 of JAKSZT010033634.1, forward strand.
ATTGAATCTGAGACCATGTACATGGGAAGCAGCCCCACAACCACTTGAGCTATATCTAGTTTTAGAACAGAATGATTATATGGCTAGCATTCTTATTTTTAGATGAAAAATTTGTCAAGATGCAATAGTAGTATCCAAGTACACCACAAAGCAAATTATCCCAAAGAATGTGGAAAAGAAAGATAGCCAGAAATTAAGATGCTCACATTATAGAGTTTATTGAAACAATTTCAGACACACAGGAAGAAGAGAGGAGAAAGAGATGGGGCAAGAAAACACACTAAAGATAGATATGAGGTGAAAGCAGGACGACACAACCAAAATTCCATATTGTACAGTATTTATACAGCATGTTTCTTTCTCCTGGATCATCATTTCCTGCTAAGAGTGATTTGGTTAAGGTGAAGATTGAAGGTGGGTGAAAGGAGCTCTGCTTGAAGTTAATGCATACATCTTCTTTTGCCTAGATGCTCTTGCTTACCAATAACATGCTCAGTAGCCATGGCTTTTAAATCTGTGTGTCTTTTCTGGGGAAAAATGGTTGTCACTAATGGCCAATTAAAATAGTATACGTATATTTTAACTTTATTTTAAAACAAGTTTTAGATTTCAGAAAGGTTACATAAGAAATATAGGGGATTCACATATATCCTTCCCCTCTCCCTCTCACATTTTCCTTTAATAGTAACATCTTACATTACTGTGGTACATTTGTTACAAGTGATGAACAAACATTGAAGCATTGGTACTAACAATGGTCTATCATTTACATTATAGTTTGATACTTTGCACATTACAATTTTATAGGTTTTGACAAAAAGTATTATGGCCTGTATCTTTCATTGCAATATCATGCAAAGCAATTCCAATGCCCTAAAAATGTCCTATGTTCCACCTATTCTACTGTCCCCTTCCCTTCAGAGCTTCTGCCAATACTATCAATATATTAATGTTACAAGTTCTTCCATGAATATAGAATAATCAGTCTACTTTGGTCCATGTTTACATGCCCCCCTTATGTTTGTTCATTCCTCAATCTTGAGAATTTTTGAATGGTGATGCCCACTCTCCTTTGGATTAAAAGGGGGCTTGGATCT